>JACSCI010000140.1:19961-40968 GCA_016801065.1 Sceloporus tristichus | reverse complement strand
CTCCTGTGTGGACTCTCTGATGTCTCTCTAGACTTGACCTCAAAGAAAAACATTTCCCACAATGCTGGCATTTGTATGGCTTCTCTCCTGTGTGGACTCTCTGATGTGTCACTAGGTTTGACGTCTGAGAATAACAGTTCCCAGAATGCTGGCATTTGTATGGCTTCTCTCCTGTGTGGACTCTCTGATGTGTCACTAGGTTTGACGTCTGAGAATAACAGTTCCCACAATGCTGGCATTTGTATGGCTTCTCTCCCGTGTGGACTCTCTGATGCCTAACTAGGACTGACTTTGATAATATTATATGTACTTATATATTCTTCTATATATTATACAATCTGCCCTTCTTAAACATGGATTTTTTTATAGTATCCACAGCCAGAAAAAGTTCCACAAAAGTATAAATTTAAAATATCAAACCTTGATTTTCCAATTTTTATTACGGACCCCATTTTGCTCTCTCATTATAGTCAATGGGACTTGAGCATCCATGTATTTTGTTATACATGGGGATCTTGGAACCAAACATCGACCTACAACAAGGGTCCATTCTCTGTGTGTGTGTGTGTGTGTGTGTGTGTGTGTGTGTGTGTGTGTGTGTATTATCATCATATATAATCCATATATCTAGATCTAGATCTATATTTCACGTTAAAACCCATCAATAGTTTTTCCAGCAAGCCTGGAGTTTTTGGCGCATGCGCAAAAGCCTCTTACAGTACCATCTGCTGTCTAGCAAAAGGTTTGTGTGGGAAGGGCCTGTGGCGAATAGAGCCTCAAGCTGACCAATGAAAATGCAGCCAGAGCTCAGCCAATCAGGTGCTGGATGAGAAGAGGGGAAAACCAACCGGTGGCTGACACTTGGAGAAGAGTCCAGTTGGGACTTTGGACTCTGAGGGGAAGGTTCTAGCCAAGGCAGTGTGAGGGTTTGGGTTGTTAGCAGTCCTCCCAAGGGACTGGAAACGGGGTTTTCCTTGAGTCCAAAGGGAAGGACTTGGGTCGCAAACAGACTCTAGGAAAGAGAGGGCTGGGTTGCGTACCTTAACTGTGTCGATAGTCTATGGGGCTTGGGCCCTAGAAGGGAATTTAGTAGCACTATTTATTTATTCATATTGAACAAGCTTTGAAAGGAGTTATATTTATTCCATCTTGTATTACAATAAGCCTTCGTTTTTATGTTAAACCTCACTTGGCTCGTGTTGAGGTTAAAAACAGCAATGCTACCTATAGCTTAAAATCTTTGGTGTGCCTCACACATATTTTGGTGGCAGTGGTGGGATAACAAAAGTCTCAAGCGCCTGCCACAATAGAAAGGTTGTCCTCACAGGCCCAAACTCCTGAGATGGGTTTTGTGGCCTTAGGCTGGGAGTATTGGTAGTGTGCTTTGCTTTACTCTGCCCAGAAACAGAGGGTGGAATCGCTGGACAGATGGGGAGGTCCAGTACCTCTATCACTGTCTGGAGAGGAATGTGGACCTGGACCTCATAATGGGGTCCACATCCCACCCTAAGAGGGCAACCTACTCAAAGATTGCCAGGAAGATGAGGAGACGGGGCTTTGAGAGGTCAGAGACGCAGGTGGCCCCCAAGGTGAAGGTGATGAGGATGGCTTTCTATCGTGCCATGCGCGAGCATGGCGACAGCCCCATACCATGCTACAAACCTCTGTTTTTTTATGAGATGTGGCATCTCTAGATGCTGTCTGGGGGTTCTATATTTCACCTCAATGCCACTGTGGGTGAGTCTTGCTTGTTGACATTTTTTGTACCGGGGTGCTATGATTGGTTGTCTTGAGGCACCTGAGCTCATTTCTGCATTTGTGTCTCCTGTTCCTCCTTCTTCTACACAGAGAACACCTGGGGAGGCGTCACAGGGCGGCCATATGGAGTCCACCTCTCCCGGAGGAGGAAGATATATGATATACACACACATATGTATATATATAAATATAATTATATATACATACACATATGTATGTAAGTACGTGTGTGTGAACATGCGCATGTTCAGACAGATATCTATGGTTATGTATGCAAAGACATGTTCTATGCAAGATTTATGTTTAGAGACTTGAAACAGTTATGAGTTGCCTTCAGGCCCCGGAGCTCATTTCTGCAGTCAGTAGGTGTTCAGATTAAGGTATAAGTCTGAGTGCACTTAGATAGAGATGCCTCCACATATATACATATATGCACACATCCATCTGTTGTTGTCCATTGTTCTGGTTCGTTGTTCCAGGTGATGCTGGAGAAGAGGCCCTGCCTCCAGCGGAACCAGAGGCTGCAGGCGATGAGGAGAGGGACTCCTTGCCCAATGCATTGCTCACCTGGAGGGCCAGCACCAGGAAAGTAAGTCCCCCCACCTTCACAAAAGGCCTCATTCCCACTCGCGCTTTTGCCCTGGATAGAACTGGGCAGATCCAGGTGCCCCATATCGAATGTCCCCAGAAACAAGTTCCTACTACCCTTTACCTCAATAGGGGTAATCTACCCCCTGAACTTGACCTGATCATGACCGGGGCTAAGTTCATATTTGCCGGCAGTAGGGAAGGGACGATTGTTTTCAAAAAGAAAGGGCCCACAGTCCGCTTTCTGAAAGACCGTGCTAAGGGGGATTTGTCCTTGATCTCTTGCACAAGCCCCTGATCGAATTGTGTTAAAATCGGCACGACTGTAAACTTCCAACTTTTAAAATGGATTGGGAACCGGGGTAAAATGTAATCTGAATGGCCCCTACATTTAAGGTGAAGGGAGCAAGAAACAACAAGCAAAGTCAAAACACTTCCTTTGACCATTGCAGCGCTGGAGCGTGTCGCCACCCTCAAACCGTCAATGGCTCACCTGCAGCAAGGCCAGGAGCAGCACAGAACATGGCTATAACAACTCGGTGTGTGGTGCTTCCCACAACAATGATGTGGGTCTTCCTTTTTTTATTTTCAAAATTTCTTATTACATTGAGATATTCCCATGACCAAATATCAACCAAATATTAACTATTAATTTAACGGAATGTTATCGCCCTTTTCTGCAAATGTTTTAAGACAACTCCATTCGATTTCTAAATATTCTTTTGATCTCCCTCTTCGTAAGGCAGATACTACATCCATATTTCTAGCTTCATGTATCTTAATCAACCAATCTTTAATATAAGGATTAATTGTAGTTTTCCCAACTTGAGCAAATAAGATCCTTGCACATGAGACCATATATAAAACAATTCTATTGTTTTTTACTGACTTTATGTTGTGTGTCATGTTTAGTAAAAATAAACTTGGTTCAAAGGGAATACTCATATCAAGAATGTTTTGGATGGTTCCATGAATCCTTTGCCAGAATCCTTTAGCTTTAATGCATGTCCACCAATATGAAAGAAGCTTCCCTCGGGTTCCCCGCATTTCCAGCACTTAGTACAGTATTGCCAGCTTTGTATATCTGGTGGTTTTTTTTTGGGGGGGGGGGGTTTAGATACCGCCTGTATAACATTTTGATGTAATTTTCTTTATAGTTTTGGCACAGAGTGAATTCATTTGTTCCTTTCCATGATTTTCCCCATTCCTCTATAGTTATAGTTTTATTTATATCACGTCCCCATCTTACCATCTTCTAGATCTCTTTCTTTGAATAGTTTTAATATTTGGATATGTGTTTACCTTTTTTGTCCATCATAATTTTATCTATTTCATTGTTATCCATTGTTAACTCAGGAGCTTTATTATCTGCCTTAAAACGATTGTTTAATTGGTTGTATAAAAACCAATCCTTCATGTTTCCTCTTTCATTAACTTCCATAGATTTCATATTGTATTTTCCTTCTGGTGTTTTGTTTATTAAATCTCCATATCTTAGCCATGGAGTATCTTTGTCTTTTGTTCTATTGTAATAGGCTTCTTGCAATGACACCCAAAATTGATGTCTCATTTTATACCATGCTTTAAGCAATGATCTTATAACATGATGGTTAAAAGCATTATTATCTTATGGTTTGTATACCACATATATGCATGTATACCAAGATGCAGGTTAGCTTTTTCTATAGTCAATAAATTCTTGTTTTCTAATTTGAACCATTCTTCTAACCATTTGAGACAAGTTGCATAATAATACAGCTTGAAGTTTGGTAAGTTACATCCCCCCTTGAAGCAAAGATCATTTACTAAGGCAACCATAACAGTTTCGACTCCTTATCTCATCCTGAGGCCAGTTTGAAATGGGTCCAGATAATCTGTCTCATCCAAGACCACTTGGAGATGAAGAGCAACTGCCCTCAAAATTATGTTGGTTAGAAAAGGGAGATGGGAGATCAGTCTCTAATTGTTCATCTCCAAGGGATCTAGGGAGGGCTTTTCCATAAACGGCCATAACACAGCTTCTTTTAAGCATGATGGAAAATAGCCCTAACTAAGAGATGCATCTATGATATATTTCAGGTGATATAAAAAGGGCAAGGGTTGGGAGGGCAAGTTCTCCTCTTCACACTTCCAAGGAGCTTGGCCACATCCTCAATACTCAGATTCAAATTGATCCAGTATGATCTTCTTCATGGACACCTCACTTATAGCCTCCGCAATAATGCTGATGTCCAATCTGGCTCTTATCTGAGAGACATTATCTGTGAAATAGTCATTTAAAGTATCATAGTGAGCTGTGGAAGGCTCTAATAATGGGTTCTGGGAGGAAGGTGCCTGAAACAGGTCCCAGATCCACCCCCCCCCCGACTTCAGCAGTCCCTTTATGCTTCTCTTCCCTTGGCACTTTCATTCCTTTATTCCTTCCTTATCCTCTTTTAACATACATCACTTCAAGGGGGTCCAAGGCCCTTTCAGCGTGATCCCAGAACCGTGAGATTCCCCCAAATGCATGAGGGCTCTCCCCACTTCCCACCCTCAGAGCAGCATCAGGGGCTGAGAGTCTGCATGCGCAGATGCCCCAAAGACCTCTTCTCAGTATGCGCAGGGATCGTAAAGCCTTTGCTGCTGCTGCTGCTTATTCCGCTGGCAGCCTTTGGGAGAAGGGAAGGACTACGGCCCTTTTTCCTTCCTTCTGGAATGGAGCCCAAGCTACAGAGCTGAACTCAGGAGGGAAAGGCTGGGAAGGCCCTCCTTTGTCTCTCTGAGTGTATATATATATGTGTGTGTGTGTGTGTGTTTGCCTCTGTTTTTATGGCTGGGAATGGAGCTGAGGGCTGAGGAGAGAAGAAAGGGTACATTTTGTGCAAATGCAGAATTTCTGTACACCAATGAGTCCAGTGTGTTGAAACAACAAAAACTTTATTGCAAACACATAATCAGAAATTCAGTGTTTAAGTCAGAGCTGCCCTCCCCAAACCAAACATTAAAACCCCAAAACCTAAAACATCACACTTGTCCACACCTGCCCCCTCCCTCTAATTCCCACAGTCTATGTCCCACAGATAACAAGGTCCCCTTTGCTATTCCCACAAACTAGCCCTTTCTGTTAATACCTGTCCCCAACTTTCTTCTGCCATCATCGAACAAATTCCAAATGCTATCATTCCCATAACTATTCCAACCAGCTGCAGCCAATCCCACCCCTCTGTTTAACTAACCTATTCCACTACCATGATCCCCACTCAAATTTATAAACGAAAGCAATAAGCTATAATAAAGGCGATTAAAACCTCAAAATAACAAAATATAATTGAAAAACATAAACAGACATATGGACACACAAACCTAACACACGGAATCACAAGGGCTTTTTCTTATCACCACAAGATTTAAAATATATTCTTTGTTTTGCTTCTTGATAAATATAATGTTAGTTCATTTCTGGAATTTGTGTGGCTTCGCTCCTGTGTGGACTCTCTGATGTCTCACTAGGCTTGATTTCAATGAAAAACATTTCCCACAATGCTGGCATATGTTTGGCTTCTCTCCTGTGTGGACTCTCTGATGTGCCAATAGGTGTGACTTCTGAGAAAAACCTTTCCCACAATGCTGGCATCTGTATGGCTTCTCTCCTGTGTGGACTCTCTGATGTGTCTCTAGGTCTGACTTCCAAGTAAAACATTTCCCACAATGCTGGCATTTGTATGGCTTCTCTCCTGTGTGGACTCTGTGATGTGCCAATAGGTAAGACTTGGAAGAAAAACATTTCCCACAATCCTGGCATTTGTTTGGGTTCTCTCCTGTGTGGACTCTCTGATGTGCCAATAGGTATGACTTTGAAGAAAAACATTTCCAACAACGCTGGCATTTGTATGGCTTCTCTCCGGTGTGGACACTTCGATGCATGACAAGGACTGACTTGTAGGCAAAACACTTCCCACAATGTTGGCATTTGTATGGCTTCTCTCCTGTGTGGACTTTCTGATGTGTCACTAGGTTTGACTTCTGAGCAAAACACTGTCCACAATGCTGGCATTTGTAGGGCTTTGCTCCTGTGTGGACTCTCTGATGTTTCACTAGGTATGCCTTTGAAGAAAAACATTTCCCACAATGCTGGCATATGTTTGGCTTCTCTCCTGTGTGGACTCTCTGATGTGTCACTAGGTCAGACTTCCAAGAAAAACATTTCCCACAATGCTGGCATTTTAATGGCTTCTCTCCTGTGTGGACTCTCTGATGTGCCAATATGTATGACTTTGAAGAAAAGCATTTCCCACAACGCTGGCATTTGTATGGCTTCTCTCCTGTGTGGACTCTCTGATGTGCCAATAGGTGTGACCTCTGAGAAAAACATTTCCCACAATGCTGGCATTTGAATGGCTTCTCTCCTGTGTGGACTCTCTGATGTGCCAATATGTATGACTTTGAAGAAAAGCATTTCCCACAACGCTGGCATTTGTATGGCTTCTCTCCTGTGTGGACTCTCTGATGTGCCAATAGTTGTGACTTCTGAGAAAAACATTTCCCACAATGCTGGCATTTATGTGACTTCTCTCCTGTGTGGACTCTCTCTTGAGTGACAAATTCGTCTGTAAAGGAGGACAATGACAGACAAGACTGAATCTCAGTGTTAAGAGAGGAAAGGGTTACCCCAAGATTTAGCCCCACGTTTATCCCTCCCTATTTGAGATTAAATTAATAATGTTGGTGTGAGTGACCTGAGCATGACCCTGTTCTAGATGCTCCCAAATCCATATAATGACTGTATCCTTACTCAGAGCTACCAAAGAAGAAATTGAAGGGGAACTGTCATGAGGAAATCAGTAGAAGCAGATAGTCAGGCATTTGAAAAATATTCCAATATATATATATGTAAAAATACTTTGATTGAAAAGTGGCATCATTTCCTGTGAGACTTCCATAGAGTGTTGAGACAGAGCACATGGCATGATGCAAGCTAACCGCAGAGGATGCTTCATGCTGTGTGGCACCAGGAGATGACTCACAGCCAATACAGTATACAGCTGACATGTGGATTGATGTGGGTTGGAGTTGTGTGTACAAGAGATTGTGAAGTTGATGAAAGTCAGAGAGGAGAGCTGGTACATATTTGTTTTATATTGCAACTCAACCTAAAGAACCTCCAAGGACATGGAGGAAATCAACTGGGTCTGTGAGTTATTTTTAAGTGTGGAAAGTGGTTAATGCGTTGCCAATGCCTATATCTGGAGATTTGCTACTGTACTCTGCTATGTTATTATTGAACTCTGGGAGTGTCGCCTTCAGACTGTGCTATACATTGGCTTTGAATGGGACCAGAATTCAGACCAGAATTCAGAGCAAAGAAGGACCTGAGAGCCGGTGTGATAATCCTTTTTGGCTGAAGTATTTCCACCAAGCACCCATTTCATTTAATTCAGTTTCAGACAATTCTTTCCCCACCCAGGAAACAAGCTAAAGCAATTCCAAGTTATGGAACAACTTGCCAGAGGAGATCCATCTTAACACCACCTTGGATGCTTTCAAGAAAGGACTTAAGACAGATCCCTTCCGGCAGGCTTACCCAGCTGACCTCTTGTAAAGAACTTAAGGAAAAATTCCACATCTGATCACAACTGTGCATTTTAAATGATGTTTTTATTTGTCCCAAATTGAGTTTTAAGCGTTTTGTTGTTTTACTCTGTGTAAATTGGATGCTATTGTTGTTTTGTGGCTATTTTATAGTTGTAATACCGCCTCACTCCATTGAGAGAGGCAGGTAAATACAAATAAAACATTATTATTATTATCAGTATAATCTGTGAGGTTGGTAGCTGCCTCCCAATCCCCAAGGCCCCTCTCCTGGCCCTTCCCAGAGCTCCCTTTCTCTCTGCACAGAGCTAGCAAATCCTGGCTTTGCTCCTGCCTTCCCCTCCTGCCTCCCATAGGCCTAGAATCATAGAGATGGAAGAGACCACGAGGGCCATCCAGTCCAACCCCATTCTGCCATGTAGGAATCAAAGCATCCCTGACAGATGACCATCCAGCCTCTGTTTGAAGACCTCTAAGAAAGGAGACTCCACCAAAATCTCAGAGGAAGTTTGTTCCATTGTCGAACAGACCTTACTGTCAGGAAGTTCCTTCTAATGTTGAAGTGGAATCTCTTTTACTGCAGTTTGCATCCGTTGTTCCGTGTTCTAGTCTCTGGAGAAGCAGAAAACAAGCTTGACATTCCTTCAAATATTTAAACAGGGCTATCCTATAACCTCTTAACCTTCTCTTCTCCAGGCTAAACATCCCTAGTTACCCAAGTCATTTCTCATAGTTTCCAAATCCTGGACCATTTTAGTCGCCCTCCTTTGGACATGCTCCAGTTTCTCCACATCCTTTTTGAATTGTGGTGCCCAGAACTGGACACAATATTCCAGGTGAGGCCTGACCAAAGCAGAATACCATGGCACTATTACTTCCCTTGATCCTGACACTATACTTCTATTGATGCAACCTAAATCACATTGGCCTTGTTAGCTGCCGCATTACACTGTTGACTCATGTTCAACTTGTGGTTTACTTGGACTCCTAGATTCCTTTCACATGTAGTTTCATTCAGCCAGGTGTCCCCCATCCTATATCTGTTATTTCATCTCCCTCTTAAGCCTAATCTCCTTCCCTTTCTCCCTCCGCTCTCCAACCTTCATTCTTGCCCATCTGCACTGCTTCAGTATTTCACCTTCACCATCTCTTTCCTGCCTTTCTGTTTTTCACATCCGCTCCTGCTTTCTATCACAGACACACACCCATTTATGTGATGCATAAAAGGGACACTTTGAGGCTCATTTGTTGAGAAAGGCAGGATAATCCATATACAAATTACTCATTGGGAAAGGCAAACCAGGGGGGATGGGACCTGGACTTCTGTTTTGGTGAGGATCAAGCACCAGGGAGCAGTATTAAGACATCTCTAAGACAGGGATGGGCTGCTGTTGGGGATTGGGGGCGTCACATTGGCCCCCTGGGGATCTCAGGGGCAACCACACATTGTATTGCCTTAAAACAGGAACAAAGTTTTGTGCCTCAGTATCCCATTGCATCCCTTTGGGGAAGTGAAGCAGAATCTCAAAAGGCTGGAAGAGGGCCAAAAAAGGAAACATACTCAGAGATGTGCTACCATTTCAATGAGAAATGCATTACTAGTAATCTCCATGCTGTCTTCCTACAAAATCCTAGCATTGGTGAGATATCTGGGGGCAGAACTTAGTTTCAGAATTAAAAAGTCCTTTGCTTCCACCAAAAGGTTTATTGAGAAACTCAGGCAGAAGGGTCCATTAATACATCTAAGCTGTCTCTGAAGTGTCTAAACCTTTTCCCTCCGTCATTAACTACCTTCACACTCCTCCCTTTTCCTCCCCTTCAGCCCCTAAACAGCCCGGCTGCCAAGATACCTCTTGCCTTCTTCTTCCACTGTTCACATACGCCACTCACCCCTGGAGCATGTCTGCCACCCAGAGTTCACAGACCAGGCAATTAATAGCCTCCACAACTGCTTCCCTTCCCTGAAGCCATTCTAGGCCCCAATATCCTTACCAACTACTTAAAACTACTATCGTTTAAATGACTAACAATTTCCCCCTAAACCCCAAAAACATTCTGGATGAATGACAGAAGCTGGATTTCGCAATTGGCAATTTACAATGCAGTATTTAGAATCCTTATAAAGTGGAGAGCAATAGTGCCTCACTAAACTACAAATTCAAATATTTTACAGATGTTGCTATCACAATTAAACTACATTTGAAAGGGATCTATGACTCCCAGTAGACCAGAAGTTGAACTTGGGCAAAAGTGTGATGTGGCAGCTAAAAAGGCCCATGTGATTCTAGGCTGCATCAATACGAGTATAGTTTCTAGATCAAGGGAAGTAATAGTGCCACTCTATTCAGCTTTGGTCAGGCTTCACTTGGAATAATCCTGTGTCCAGGTCTGGCCTCTGAAATTCATAAAGGATGTTGACAGGTTGGAACATGCCCAGAGGAGGGCAACAAAAATGGTGAAAGATCTGGAAATCATAAAGCCCTATGAAGAGTGGCTTAGAGACCTGGGTATGTTTACCCTGGAGAAAAGAAAATTAACAACGAATATGATATCCATGTTTAAATATTGGAAAGGGTCGTTTTGAGGATGAACCAAGCTTGCTTTCTGCTGCTACAGAGAAAGGAGACACCACAATGGATGCAAACCACAGGGAAAGAGGTTCCACCTAAACATTAACAGTAAGACCTATCGGACAGTGGAATATACTCCTTTAAAATTTGGTGGAGTCCTCTTCTTTGGAGGTCTTTAAACAGAGGCTGGATGGTTCTTGGAATGTGTATTCCTGCATGGCAGAAGTGGGTTGAACTGGATGGCCCTTGTGGTCTATTCCAACTCTATAATAATAATGATAATAATATTTATTTGTATACCGCCCTCTGGCAAACCAATCCGGGCGGTTAACAACAGTAAAATATAAAATATGACAATTAAAAACACTTTATCCCTCCCCCCCCTTAAGACAGTATTAAATAGTGTAACATGTTAAAAATACAATATCAAGGATAAAAACAGCAATTAAAACTAAAAACCCTGATATCCCTCTGTTGATCCTCAACCATCACTAAGATGGGGCCACGGGAGGAATGAGGGAAACAGGGAACCTGGGAACCTGGGCCAGGATGGTTAATCTGGAAAGGCCTGCCGGAAGAGATCCGTCTTGACCGCTTTTTTAAAGCTGTCTAATGATGTTATCTGACGGATCTCATCCGGCAGGTCGTTCCAGAGTTTGGGGGCGACAGCAGAGAACGCCCTCTGGGAGGTTGCCGCAAGCCTAGATTTTAGAGGCTGCAGTAAGTTCCTCCCAGAGGACCGGAGAGCGCGGGGAGGATTGTACGGGAGGAGGCGGTCTCTAAGATAGTTTGGACCCAAGCCATTTAGGGCTTTAAAGGTGATAACCAACACCTTGTACTGGGCCCGGAAGCTGATAGGCAGCCAGTGGAGGGACCTCAAAACCGGTTGTCTATGATTCTATAATGCTAGTGGATTCCGGTTCCTTACCCACAGAGGCCACGTTCTCATAATTCTCCATCATTATATGATTGTACATAAGTCTTTGCTTCTTCGTCAACAGTTTCCATTCGTCCTCGGTGAAATATACTGCCACATCCGCAAAGGTCACCTGCAACAGAAAATAGCCCCCATCCAGACAGTGACTAAACAAAAGGGGGGGAAAGTACATGGTGCATCCAAATATTATTTGATCACTTTAGAATTCAGTCTAGGAAATAAACTTTAAATGCCGTCAGCCAGAAAAAAGCTACTGCCTTTCAGATCCAGTTTGTCTTTAATCTTTTAAATATAATATACAATATAATTTAGGCCATAGCTGGGATATTGATGATGGATTAGGATACTGAGTGTCCCAAAATATATAGTACATTTAGCCACAAAAGAATTATGGTGCATTTAGCCATTTCTTGCCACATTTCGGAGGCAAATGTCATTTTTATAAAGCAGTTCTGCGGAGCACTCTGGAGTTGAGGGTCACTGGTCCACCCCCAATTTATATGCAGAGACATTCTCCCATAGCCCCCAACATTTCTTAGATAGGAAAAACAAGACACATGTGGACAAGCAATCCAGAAGGCAGTGAAGATGCCAAAGCTGTTTATGAGGAAGATCACACAAGCCAGGAAGAGCACAGCAGATTGCTTTTGCTTCAGCCTTCTGGGAAGGGCCATATCCTATCGCCTTCTTTCCTCTCCTCTCCCCACTTTTGAGTTGATCGGGTTCAAACTCAATTGCACTCATGAAATGAAGTAAGCTGAGAAGGGGAAAAGTGGGAGGATAAGAGAACAACCAGGACATTTTTAAAAGCTCCTGAAAAAGTGAGGTAACAGAGGATTAACCAGGACTATCTCTGCCAAACTCCGACAATATTTTTTTTCTTCCTTTCATAAATTGGCCCAGCAGTGAGACAGATGAAGATAATAGGATAGTGACTCACCAAAGAGCTGTTGTACCTTGGCATCTTCTTTCTGTTGGAGCCCAACTCCCTCCGCTTGGCCTCTGTGTCGGTCATCAGGTGGGCAGGGGTCCTTGTGGCCCTGCACTTGGGTCACTTCCAGCAAGAGAGGCCCCAAAGCCGTGTACAAGGAGGCCGAGATGATGTTCCTGAGAAAAGGGACCAGGGTTAGGATTGGCTTGGCAAGAAACCCTGCAGCAATCAAAGACTCAGAGAACAGTATCCTGCTAGTGATATACGCAGGTGACATATGCCTCTTTTGGGCCGATGCAGAGGTGGGCATCCCCTTCCTCCCTCTGCTTCAAACAAAGCTCCCCAGACCTAGCATAGATTCACTGCAGCTCCCCTACACAACAGATACTCCATGCCTTCTTAGAGTGGTGGGGGATTAGGGGAAGGGGAATTGGAGAGGGCCCTGGTTATGTCCCTGTAGCTAGATATGAAATGAGTGCATCGTAAATAAATAAATAAATCATCTGCTAAAACCTCCCAAGTGCTTTTCCCCATCATCAGCCCCTTTCCCAAGAAGACTGCATGCGCACTACAGAAATAAGACACTTTGATACCACTTTAACCGCTCAGTGCTATGGAATCCTGGGATCTTACCTTTGGACACTTAGCCTTCTTTGCCAGAGAGCTCTCATGCCACAACAAACTACAAATCCCAGGATTCCATAGGATGGAACCAGGAAAGCGGTTTCGCACTGGATTATGTCTGCCGTGTAGATACAGCCTGAGTCAGTTGAAAAAGGGTAGAACCACCCATGTCTTGTTTTTACCCTCCTATTAATGGTTTTCCTTTAAAAGAATAAGTAGTTTGTTTTAGTCTCTAATCCATATTTTTGTTGTTCTTGTTTGTTTGTTTGTTTTCTTGGTAATCTGATTTATTCTGGTCTGTCTCCTTCCTTCTTGCCTGAAAATCTATTAATGAGGAAACTGGGGAGACTTTTAAAACCTCCAAAAGGAGCCACTTTTGGCCTTGTTTGGGGGACTAGCCTCCTCTTAGGAGCCAAAGCCCAATGTTTGTGAAGAATAAGAATAAGGCTTGTATTAAAACTATCCTCCCATTTCTGATCCTTTTTAAAACCCTTGTTCCGCAGAAGGAGCAGAGCTGTGTAATAAGAAAACCCTCTCAGAAAAGAGATGCAAAAGACACACTTCCTTCCTTTTGGCCCAAGGAGCCTGGCCTCCTTCTGACTCTGGAGCCTCAGGAGAGAAAGAGAGGCCTCTGTTCAACTGAGGCCTCAGAGAAGGTTCCAGAACATTACTCCCCACAGTCACAAGCAGCACAAAATGGCTGCCAGAACACAAAATGGCTACCTCCACCCCAGTGTTTGGCAGTTGGAGGCCTCAGTGCAGAAATGACGCCTACCACTTCCAGGCCTTGTCCTTCTGGTCCCTCTCCACTTCCCCCCCCCCTTTCCGTCTTGTCTTGTCTTGTCTCTCTCTGTCCCCTTCTCACTCTCTGCTCCTCACTCACTCTTCTGTGCCCAGAACTAAATAGAGGCAGAAGCTCCTCCCCTTCTTCATTCTGGCCAATGGGGGCAGAGGAGCTGGAAGACCCCGCCCCCTGCCCCACCCTCACAGGCTCCTCCTGCAGTTAATATGGAAGAAGGCAGGAGGGACTGAGGGATCCTGGAGTCCCAGCCACACGGACACTGGCCAAAGGCACACATTCCCAAAGCCTAAGGCCCATGAAATGGCAACACTATGCACGCCACAATGGAGGGCCAGAGGCACAAAGAGACACACTTCATCCCTTTTGGCCCAAGGAGCCTGGCCTCCTTCTCTCTCTGAAGCCTCAGGAGAGAAAGAAGAGCCTCTTGGTTCAACTCAGGCCTCATTGAAGGTTCTGAAACATTATTCCCCACAGTCACAAGCAGCACAAAATGGCCACCGGAACACAAAATGGCCTCCTAAGTCTCAACGCTTGGCTGTTGTCAGTTTGAGGCCTTCAGGGAACCCAAAATGGAGGATGAAAGGGCCCCAAAGTCGGAAGGGACCCCAAACAGGATTTCTGATCCTAAAGAAAAGATTTCCTGATGGCACCCGATGGCTGTGAGAACACAAAAAGTCCCCAAACAGGACTTCCAAACCTTAACAACACCTAAACATTTTCCTAATGCTATTGAAAGGAGGAACCTGGTCCCCTCCTTAATTACAATCAATAGTGAAAGATATTGATATTAATATTAAGAGAGCCCATCGTCCACAACCCAGATCAGGTCTTGACCGCTCAGGGTGGCCAGTCCAGCTGCAGGTGGCCCTCCGTCCGTCCTCCTTTCCTTCTGCATTCCTCCTCTTTCCCCCAGCATCAGCCCCTTTCCCAAGAACACTGCATTTGCACTATAGAAATAAGGCACTTTCACATCGCTTTAACCGCTCAGTGCTATGGAATCCTGGGATTTTACCTTTGGACACTTAGCCTTCTTTGCCAGAGAGCTCTCATGCCACAACAAACTACAAATCCCAGGATTCCATAGGATGGAGCCAGGAGAGTTAAAGTGGTTTCGAACTGGACTGTTTCTGTAGTGCAGATACAGCCTGAGTCTGTTGTAAAAGGATAGAGGCACCTTAGTCGAATTTTTATCCTGTAAAAAATGGTTTTGCTTTTTTAAAATATAATCAGTTTGTTTTTCGGTCTAATCCTTATTCTTCTTCTTGTTTGCTGTTTCTATGTTTGTTTGTTTCATTCTTGGTAATATGAGGTATTGTGGTCTGCCTCCTTCCTTCTTGCCTGAAAATCTATTAATAAGGAAACTGGGGAGAGTTTTAAAACCTCCCAAAGGAGCCACTTTTGGCCTTGTTTGGGGAACTAGCCTCCTCTTAGGAGCCAAAGCCCAATGTTTGTGAAGAATAAGAATAAGGCTTGTATTAAAACTATCCTCCCATTTCTGATCCTTTTTAAAACCCTTGTTCCGCAGAAGGAGTAGAGCTGTGTAATAACAAAACGCTCTCAGAAAAGAGACACAAAAGTCACACAAGGAGACACACTTCCTTCCTTTTGGCCCAAGGAGCCTGGCCTCCTCATGACTCTGGAGCCTCAGGAGAGAAAGAGAAGCCTCTGTTCAACTGAGGCCTCAGAGAAGGTTCTGGAACATTCTCCACAGACAGTCATAAGCAGCACAAAATGGCCACCAGAACACAAAATGGCCACTGGAACACAAAATGGCTGCCTCTGCCTGAGCGCTTGGCAGTTGACATTTGAGGCCTTCAGGGAGAGAGAAAGACTGAGGGAAGAGATGAAGGAGGTCCTGGAGGGAGGGGGCCTTGGGAGATATAGGGCCTTCTTGAGATATTCGGTGTTCACTTCCTAACAAATGGGTTTCTGGCCTCATAAAGGATTTGGGGCAAACTGGGTCTGAAAGGAAGTAGTAGCCTTTTCTCTTGCAAATGGGATTTAAAGTGTATTTCCTGGACTGGATCTCCCAGCATCCACATGGCCAGAAAGAGGAGGGGCCCTGCCCTGCAGTAAGGCCCCTCCAATCCCTCTGAACCAAGGACTACAACTCCCATGTCTTCTTTCTTTCTTTCTTTGTCTTTCTTTCTTTATCCTTAGTTGCCTTGTGTTAGTGCTGTTACTGCTCTTGTTGTCATTGTGTTCCTCCAAGTTGTTTCTGACTTATGGCGACCCTAAGGGAAGTCCTTCACAGGTTTTTCTTGGCAAGATTTGTCCTGAAGTGGTTTTGCAAGTGCCTCCCTCTGAGGCTGAGAGAGTGTGACTTGCCTAAGTTCACTCAGTGGGTCTCTGTAGCCAAGAGGGCATTCGAACCCTGGGCTCCAGGGTCATAGTCCAATGCTCCTGACACTAAACCACGCTGTTTCTTTCTTGACGCTTTGTAGTTTTTTGTGGAGTGGCTCCAAGTCATTGTCGACTTCTGGGGAGCCTCTCCTGGGATTTTCTTGGCAAGAGTTGTTCAGAGGAGGTTTGCCATTGCCTTCCTCTGAGGCTGAGAGAGTGTGGCTTCTTGCCCAAGGGACCCAGCTGGTTTCATGGTGGAGTGAGGTACAGTGGTACTCAACTGGTGAAGAAAGTGATCATCATAAACATCAGTCCAATTCTTCTTCTAAGATCCTTGCTGGTAATTCCACAGCTGCCTCTCAGGCGTGGGTCCCAATAAACTTTCCCACTACCAATACTGTACAGGAGTTGAGTAACAGCATACACCAGAACAGTACTGCCACAAAACCAAGAAATGATATATCTGAGCAGTAGACTTAAGCTGGAACCTTACAATCAACTCCTACTGCCAGTATTTTAACTCAAAAGATCTTCAGGGAGAGCGATTTTAAATCTTGATTAAAAACAAATGTCTAGGAAAACAAAGGATTGCATTTGCTTTCTCACAATGTGGAGTTCCAAATACTTTCCCGAATACGAATACGAATGCGCCGCCTTACGAAATTTCAGTCAAAAGGCTATCAGAGTGGATTACAAATTATTAATTAGACATTTAGACATTCTGGCTCTTAGCCCAGCAGACCCTTAAATTCCTAAAATCTCGCTGCCATCATCCAGTGAAATATAAAAGGATTTCCCTTAAACTACACTGCGAACAGTTAAGGAACGTTATTTCTAGTTCTTTACTGATCTTCCCAAGCATCAACTGAGCCAAAACATGTGTAAAATGAGCGTCGAGTAGTAGATACTCCAAGGAGATATTTACTATAAATAACAAAATATAACTGAAATATAAGTCATAAAGATATTAAGAGTCTTGCAGGTGCAATATTTGTAAGTATATAATATTCAATCCATACAAGGTATTAAAATAATAAATAGACCTAAACCTCCAATTCTGAGACTAACTTCCAAGATCCGCTCTTTAACTCTCTCTCTTGATCTCCAACCGACACAATTCCCCCAACTGTCTCTTGGTCTCTCAGGCCTTATATCTCCTTCTCACGGAAGCTTCCAGAAGAACCTTCATCTTGCTCTCTGATTGGTCAAGAGAGCCTTCCGTAGCAGTGATGTCATTCTGCATTTGCATAAACCTCCCTTTACTGCCTGAAGAAGACTTCCATTGACTGGAGCCCAGTCATTACACTTTCCCAAGGCAAGGCTTGCACCTATTTCCCAATGTTGTTCTTGGGGTCTGCCTTCCAGTTGTTTCCAGGTCTTATGGTGACCTTATGGGAGTCTCTGAAGGGGTTTTCTTGGCAGGTTCCTTCAGAGTGGGTTTCCCATGTCCATCCTCTGAAGCTGAGTGTGTGCGACTCATCATCATTATCATCATCATCATCATCATCATCATCATCATCATCATCATCATTTATTTCTATAGCGCTGTAAATGTACACAGTGCTGTACATACAAATGATCAAGTCAATAAAAATAAAACCTGCCAATCTACAAAATATGTATAAAACAATAGGCAATAATATAAAATAGAATTCGTTAAAATAAGCATCAACATTAACATGAGGGACGTTTTTGCCATGCTTCTGGGAAGCGAGCGGAGGACACCTCATCTTATGGTGATATATTGACCCAGGGGTCCCACAAAACATGGCGGAGAGGCCCCTCACATCCCAAGATCACGAAAAGACCCCAGACATTTTTGACCGCTGTGGGTTACAGAGAGGTCCCTGATGCATGGAGCCATGGGTCATGCTTTGCCCACCCCATTGTAACCTGAAAGGGAAGCCCAGGTGGGATGGGGAGAATCTGATGTCACTTTTAAGGCATGTATTATTTAAGCATGAGCTGTTTTACATTATTTCAAATGTGTATTTTTATTTCTTTCAACATAGTAGGGCCCAGAGCAGTTCACCAATGCTCCCAGAAAGGGATTTCGGAGAAGACTACTTTGGGTTCTTGGTGGGAAGAAGCAGTTGTCTTCCATGGGCACAAAAGGAAGGTCCCAGAAGGTCCAATGCTTCAGACAGCGACTCCTCCCCAACCGCAGAGGCCCTGCTCCTAGGTCTCTGTCCTCTCAGCCTGGAGAGACACAGCTTCTTTCCCAGGGAGCTCTCCATTCGGCCTCCCTCTCTCCTCTCTCAAAATGGAGGACAAAAGAAGGTTCTGGCTACTAGGGTTGCCATGACTCTCTTCCACAAAACTCCAGACGCAAGTCTACAAAAGCATATGCTACAACTTTTTTCACTCCGTTAGTCTCAAAGGTGCTACAAGTTCCCTTAGGATACTCATATTCCTAAATAACATGGCTTATGGTTGAATCTGCACTGCAGAATTCATGCAGTTTGACATCGCTTTAACTGCCATTTCTTAATGCTATGGGATCCTGGGATTTGTAGTCTCTTTTCAAACTAGAGCTCCCGAGAGAGCGTACATAGCTCAGAAAACTACAGATCCCAACTCTCCATAGAATTGACCCATGGCAGTTAAAGCAGTGTTGAAGTGCTCTATTTCTGTAATGCAAATTAAACCTCTGTCTCTGAATCCTAGCCCTTTGGAAGAGACCTTCGCAAAGGTGAGTCGAGTCCCCCCTTGACTTTTATGGGGCAGAGAGGAGGGAGGGAGAGAAGCCCCAAACAGCCATGAGACGAAGAGGGATTCCTACTCTAGGGATCATATCCAGAGGTTGCCATGCTGGCCGGACCATACAGCAAACCACAATAAGACCCACAATCCACAAAACAGGGATACCTTTAGTGGCCAACCAAAATGCACAAAATAGATAAAACAAGCTTTTGAAGCTCAACTGGCTTCTTCATTGGGAAAAAGTATTAAACATCAAACAGGAGAAAGGTATCACTGTTCTGTGGGTTTTGGAAGTTATTGTTTGCAGTGTGGCCAAAAAACCCTTCTCCTGGATATGATTTCTAGATTTCAGGATTCTGTACTTTTTAAAACTTTATTGGTAATAGGGGGGGGGGGGGAGACATATAGGACCAACAACAATAACACAGATACAATTAAAAGACTTGACAAATACAAATATTCTCAAGCAACAAAACTTGTAAAACATACTAAATTACATCCAAACTCACCATACATCCAACCTCAGATTCCACAACAAACTAAGACTTCCAAAGTTTATGTTCGTTGCTGTGTCTTTGTTTTATCTTTATCTGTTGTTTGCCCTTCAGTCTTCCTTTCTTTTTTGATATAGTCCAGCACTTTATCCCAGTCTTCTATCAATATATACATTTTAGTTTTGTTTTGTTTTTGTAAGATCCTTGTGAGTTTATCTGCTTCCAATGCATCAAATAGTCTTAACAGCCATTCTTCTACTTCAGGAACTTTCATTTGTCTCCATTCTTTTGCTAGGGTCATCCTTGCTGTTGATAAAGATAAAACAATACCCTACCATACCTGGGCCCCAAGGAATCCCCCAAGGAGGGGCAGGGAAGGAAAGGAGGATGCCTGGCAGGACCGCTGTCTTTCTTTGGGGGGATAAGAGGGACTTGCTTCCTTCTTATAACCCCCAAGGGCCCCCCAGAAGACCCTCCAGCCATTCCTCTGAATGAAGGAGGGCTCTCCCCACTTCCCTCCCTCCCTCCGAACAGACTGTGAGGGCAGCAATGGCTTCAGGGGCTGAGACTGTGCATGCACAGATACACCCAAAGGGCTCCCCCCCCCCAAGCATGCGCAGGGATCACCAGGGCCTTGCTGTTGCTATTTATTCTGCTGGCAGCCTTTGAGGGAAGGAAAAGAGTGCAAGGGTTGCAGCAGCTTCCCTTTCCATTCTTCTTTCTTTCCTTTCTTCTTCTGAGGAGACTTGGAGGATGCCGGAATGCAGCCCAAGCTAAGGAGATGGACTCAGGAGGGAAAGACAGGGAAGGAAGGATCTGCTTTGTATATATACCTCTATCTGTCCATGTCGGTGTGGGTGTGTGTATATGTGTGTGTGTGTGTGTTTGCTTCTTATGGCTGGGAGGACTGAACAGAGAAGAAAGAGTCAGTTTTGTGCAAATTCAGAACTTCCGTACATCAAAGAGTCCAGTGTGTTGAAACAGCAAAGAACTTTATTCAGAACACCTAGAAATTAAGTGAGAACTGCCCACCCCAAGTCAAAGAATACATTAAAACCTCAAAACCTAAAACTCTACCCTCTCCAAATTCTAGCCCCATCTTCAATCCCCAAAGTCTATGCCCCACAGATAACACGGCTCCCTTTGGCATCCCCAGAAACCAGCCACTTTCTGTTAATACCAGCCCCAGACTTTATTCAGTCAACATCCCACACATTGTAAAAGCTATCATTCACATAACTATTCTTGACAGCTGAAACAAATCCCAGGCCCCCTATCTAGCTAATCTATCCCACAACCCATAATCCCTAACAAAATTTATATCCCAAAGCAATGATCTATACTAACAGCAATTGAAACTAAACTTAACGAAATATAACCTTCAAACATAAACAGACACATGCACTAGCAAACCAAAGAAATATGGACAGACAAACGTTACAAACAAAATCATAAGGGATTTTTTCACCCCTGGATTTTCTGTATTCCTTCTTGATAAAAATAATGTTAGTTCACTGCTGGGATTTGTGTGGCTTTTCCACTGTGTGGCTTCTCTGATGGATCACTAGATTTGACCTCAAAGAAAAACATTTCCCACAATGCTGGCATTTGTATGGCTTCTCTCCTGTGTGGACTCTCTGATGTGTCATTAGGACTGACTTCTGAGAAAAACCTTTCCCACAATGC
>JACSCI010000140.1:0-13171 GCA_016801065.1 Sceloporus tristichus | reverse complement strand
TTTAAGTTCTTCTTGTGTTTTGATCTCTTTCTTTATGTACTTTCTCTTTACCGTAAATTAGGTTTCCATTCCACCCAAATTTTAAATGTTCACCCTCCAGACATAACAATTGTTCATTCTCTAACATAAACCATTCTCTAATCCAAACTAAACAGCAAGCAGCATAATAAAGTCCTCTTCTATATTTGTCATCACAAAGTATTTTCATTTTTATCCTGGCTCTTTTTTTATTCCAAATAAATTTTGAGATTTCCTTTTGCCATAGATTCAAGGGTTTTTCATTCTGGATGATGGGTATCTCTTGGAACAGAAACAGTATTTCAGGAAGGAAACTCATTTGGATCAGTGATATTGTTCCTAATAGTGATAAGTGTAATTTCCCCCATTTTTCTCGGTCTTTTCTGATTTCCTTCCATGTGTCTCATAGTTATTGTGAAATGGATATGAGTTTTTATTTGCTAAATTTAACTTTCTTTCCCACTTTAAATCCACTAATTTCTTCCAGGGTTTGCTCTTCCTTTCTCCCATATTTTTTGTCATTATTGTTGTTTTGTCTCTGTTTCCTTTTAGTCCTGAAACATATTCCAATTCCTCTATTACATCCATCAATTGTCTTCTGCTCTTTTCTGGGTTCTCCAGGGAATACAAACGTCGTCTGCAAAGACTCTCATTTTAAGCTCAGTTGTTTTTAATTTTTATTCCATTGATCTTATTTTCTAATCTTATCCTATTATTCAGTGCTTCAAGGATCAGAATGAACAAAAGGGGTGACAGTGGGAAAGCTTGCCATTTACCTTTAGAAATCTTAAATTCCTCTGTTTTTTATAGTTAACAATTAGTTTGGCTCTTTGATCTTTATACATTGCCTTTATTCATCTTAAATAAGAAGCTCCTATTTCGATCTTTTCAATGTCACAAATAACATATCCCATCCTATGTTATCGAAGGCCTTTTCTAAATCGACAAAGATAAGTGCAAGTTTTTTTCGTTGTGCCTTTCAAAATATTCAATTATATTTAAGAAGTTTTGTATATTATCATTGAGTTGTCTGTGAGGGAGAAATCCCGATTGCTCCTTATGAATCCAGTCTTTTTTAGTCTATCAGCCGAAATCATAGAAAATAATTTATAATCCATATTTAATAAGGAATTTAGCCTATAGCTCTTTATCTCAGTTGCATCTCTATCTTCTTTTAATAGCAAAGTTATATTAGCTTGTTTCTACATTTTAGGATAATGGTTGTCTTTGATTGCATTTATCATTAATTTAAGTGGTGTTAACAGTTGATCCTAAAATACTTTATAATAACTGGTGGTGAAGCCATCTATCCTGGTGTTTCCCCCTTTTTAACTTTTTCTTATTACTTCGATGATTTCTGCTATTATTATCGGTCCATGTAATCTATTTCTTTGTTGGTCTGAAAGTGGCTTTAAGTTAGCTTTTTCCAAAAACTGCTCTATTTTGGCTCTAGACGTTTGAGATCCTTTATACAATTTAGCATAGAATACTTGGAAGGTCTTCTTAATTTTATTTTGGCCAGATGCTAATGTCCAATCTTTATTTATGTCTGAAATTATGTTTCTTTCTTTTAACTTCCTTATTTTATTGGCAAGTCATCTTCCTGGCTTGTTTGCTTGTTCAAAATTCCTTTGTTTTAGATATCTAAATTTCTTCTGGATTTCCATTGCTTCTTCTGTATAGGTTTATGAATGAAGATTGCATCCTGGATTATGCTCATTTTAGGGATATGTAAATTCATTTTTAAAAACCCAGTGGAACAAATAGCTCACAAAGCTCTAGCAAACAATACGGACATACAAAGTCCCCACACAAAGGACTCACTGGCGCACTGTGTGTCTGGGGTCTAGAAATCTCACTTCCACCCTCTGGGAATACAGTGCTGCCAGAGACTGAATTTGGGGCTTTATGCCTGCAAAGCATGGGCTCAGTCTCTCAGCTGCAGCCCTTCCACACAATCCTGGACTGAAGCATTTAAACAAAGATCCTCTTTCAGCTCCAGGAATAAAGGCCTACCTTCAGTACAAAGACCCTGATTCCTGCAGCCCCAGAAAGGGCTCTTCTGCAGTCCTTTATGGCCGGAGCTTCCCTGGGTCAGAGGCCGTCTCCTCAGCCGTAGAGAAGGGTTGCTCTGAGTGCGAAGGAGGAGGAGGTCCAAGGGCTGAGGGAGGGAAGGCAATGGGAAAAGGTCAGGGCCAATGGCCATGAAAGGCAGAAGGTGACAATGCCTAGGAAACTCCTCTGAGTCCCAGCCATTCTAGGAATGAGTGGCAGGAGTGAGTCCAGGGGGCTGAGGGCGTCTCCTTTCCCAAAGGGGGAGGCAAGGACCAAAGGACCCTCCCCAGCTAGGGCCCAAAGGGAGGGTCTCTTTCCCAACTCTCTCTCCCAGCCCCCAAAGCCCAGCCTCCCACTGGCCCTGGGTCCCTGCCTCCCTTTCCTCAGACCCCCACAGACCCCTTCCTTCCTTCCTTCCTTCCTTCCTTCCTTCCTTCCTTCCTTCGCCCCAAAATAGAGGGCCAGAGGCCAAAATAGAGGGCCAGGGGCACAAAGGAACACAAAATGGCTGCCTCTTCCTCAGTGCTTGTCAGTTGTCAGTTTGAGGCCTTCAGGGGAGAGAGAGAGACTGAAGGGAAGAATGGAAGGGGGCCTTGGGAGATATAGGGCCTTCCTGAGATATTCAGTGTTCGCTTCCTAACAAAGGGGTTTCTGGCCTCATAAAGGATTTGGGGCAAACTGGATCTGAAAGACAGTACAGTAGTAGCCTTTTATCTTGCCAATGGGAGTTAAGGTGTATTTCCTGGACTGGATCTACCAGCATCCACATGGCCAAATGTAGTTGGGAAATGTAGTTTTGTGAGACATTGAGCCTTCTCTGTCAGAGAGCTCTGTTGCCATAATAAACTCCATTTCCCAGGATTCCCTAGCACTGGGCCAGGGCAGTTAAAGCGCTCTCAAATTGGACTATTGCTGCCGTGTGTTTTGGACCTTTCTTGGCTGCAAACTGTCCATAGCCTGCAATGCATCTCCTAATTCTGTTGGCAGTCCCTCCCTCCCAACACTTTCTCATTTCCCCCCAAAACCAGCACAAAGTTGGCAGATGGAAAGAGGTTTTAAAGTAGCATTTAAATCTGCCATATTTGTTTTTAAAAGACTAAATGTCCCAAAGGTTATCATCAGTTTTGTAGCTATTATTACAGAAAGATGTAGAGTGAAAACTGCTCAAGTACCTTTATTTTCTGGAGTGAGATGGGCTTTTCCAACTGACTCACTGTGATGATCTCTGGTGGTCCAAGCAGCCAAACTGCGGCCCTGTAATAATAATAATAATAATAATAATAACAACAACAACAACAACAACTACTACTACTACTACTACTATTATTATTATTATTATTATTATTATTATTATTATTTATACCCCCTTCAGCCAAAAGCCTATCAGAGTGTCTTAAAAATTGTTAATTAGACATTTAGACATTATGGCTCTTAGCCCAGCAGACCCTTAACTTCCTGAAATCATGCTGCCTCCATCCAGTGAATTATAAAAGGACTTCCCTTAACCTACACTGGGATCAGTTAAGGAACCTTATTTCTACTTCTTTACTGATCTTCCCAAGCATCAACTGAGCCAAGACACTTGTAAAAGGAGTGTTGAGTAGTAGATACTCCAAGGAGGTATTTATTATACATAACAAAATATAACTGAAATATAAGTCACACAAGATATTAAGAGTCTTGCAGGTACAATATTTGTAAGTATATACACCGGTGCCTCGGGTTACGTTAGCACTAGAAAGCCTATAGCATTTGAATTTCGCGCCGAAATGAATTTCGTAACCCGAAAAATATTTCGTAACCCAAAACAGTTTTTGCCAATCCAACTTTTTCGTATCCCGGAAATTTCGTAACGCGATCATTTCGTATCCCGAGGCACCAGTGTAATATTCAATTCATACAAGGGATTAAAACAAATAAATAGACCTAAGCGTCCAATTCTGAGACTAACTTCCAAGATCCGCTCTTTAACTCTCTCTCTCTCGATCTCCAACCGACACAATTCCCCCAACTGTCTCTTGGTCTCTCGGGCCTTATATCTCCTTCTCACGGAAGCTTCCAGAAGAACCTTCATCTTGCTCTCTGATTGGTCAAGAGAGCCTTCAGTAGCAGTGATGTCATTCTGCATTTGCATAAACCTCCCTTTTCTGCCTGAAGAAGACCTCCATTGACTGGAGCCCAGTCATTACATTTTCCCAAGGCAAGGCTTGCCCCTATTTCCCAATGTTGTTCTTGGTGTCTGCCTTCCAGTTGTTTCCAGGTCTTATTGTGACCTTATGGGAGTCTCTGAAGGGGTTTTCTTGGCAGGTTCCTTCAGAGTGGGTTTCCCATGGCCATCCTCTGAGGCTGAGAGAGTGTGACTTGCCCAAGGCTTCAGTTCTTTTGGGAGCCTTTTTGCTTTATCTTCTAGAAGGCAGCTGAAGTGTTGCTTCTTGCTCTGAAGAATGAGAGGAACCTTGAGGCATCCAAAAGGCTAACGTTCTCTGGAGTTATGTCTGATAATATGTATATATAGGATTGCAATCCTTGTTCATTTATTAAAAGGTTTATAGTGCATCCCATATCATAGAATCTCATAGATATATCCCTTAATAGCAGTTAACCAAATAAACAGTATATAAAACAAAAACATGAAACAAGCGAGACAAGGAAACTGTTACATGGATTTGTAATTGGTTGACTGGCCGAACCCAAAGGATATTCAACAGTGGCTCCTTTTCATCCTGGAGAGAAGTGACCAGTGGGGTGTCCAGTGGGGCTCTGTCCAGGGCCCAGTGCTATTCAACATCTTTATCAATGACTTGGATGACAGAATAAAGGGCATACTTATCAAATTTGCAGATGAAACCATATTAGGAGGAATAGCTAATACTCCAGAGGACAGGGTCAAAATTCAAAATGACCTGAATTGACTAGAAAGCTGGGCCAAAACAAACAAAATGAAATTCGACACAGAGAAATGTAACGTACTACATTAAGGGTGGAAAAATGAAATGCACAGATATAGGATGGGGGACACCTGGCTGAATGAAACTACAGTGGTACCCCGGGTTACGAAATTAATTCGTTCCGCGGCGCCGTTCGTAACCCGAAAGATTTCGCAACCCGAAAAAGCCATAGCCGCTAGCGCTGGAAAGCCGCGATTTCGTGCGAAAAAGCGCTGAAAAGCACCAAATTTTTTTTCGTAAGCTGAAAAAAAACCCGTAACCCGGAACAGTTTTTTCCTATCTAATTTTTTCGTATCCCGGAAATTTCGTAACGCGGTGATTTCGTATCCCGGGGTACCACTGTATGTGTGAAAGGGATCTAGGAGTCTAAGTAGACCATAAGTTGAACATGAGTCAACAGTGTGATGCAGCAGCTACCAAGGCAAATGCAATTTTAGCCTGCATCAATAGATGTATAGTGTTTAGATGAAGGGAAGTAATAGTCCCACTCTATTCTACTCTGGTCAGGCCCCACCTGGAATATTGAGAAACTGGAGTGTGGCCAAAGGAGGGCGACTAAAATAGTGAAGGGTCTGGAAACCATATCCTATGAGGAACGACTTAGGGGACTGTGGATGTTTAGCCTGGAGAAGTGAAGGTTAAGAGGTGATATGACAGCCCTGTTTAAATATTTGAAGGGATGCCATATTGTGCACGGAGCAAGCTTGTTTTCTGCTGCTCCAGAAAACAAGAACCGGAGGAATGGATGCAAGCTCCAGGAAAAGAGATTCCAGCTCAACATTAGGAGGGACATTGGAACACACTCCTTCCTCAGAGTGTATTGGAGTCTCCTTCCGTGGAGGTTTTTAAATAGGGGCTGGATGGCCATCTCTCACTATGCTTTGATTGAGAATTTCTCCATGGCAGCGGGGACTGGATGGCCCCAGTGGTCTCTTCCAACTCTATGAGTCTCTAATTCTCTGATTCTGAGATTACAATGGGACAGTCTCAATGCTCAAGGTAAGGAGCAGCAACCTGAAGAAGTCATCTGAATACTTCAGGAAAGGTGCATCAGCCTGAAATCAAAATGGGAAGACACAATGCATGAGGGTAGGAGCATCAGCCTTAGGTCACAATGGGCCATTCTCAGTCCTTCAGGCTGAAGTCACAATGGGCCATTCTCAATCCTTCAGGTGAAGAGCACCAGCCTCAACTCATAATAGTCCTATCTAAATCTTTAAGGAAAGGAGCTTGAGTCTGAGATCACAATGGGCCAGTCTCAAACTTCAGGAAAGGAGCATCAGCCTGACGTCACAATAGTCCCATCTTAATCCTTCAGGTTTGGAGCATCAGACTGAAGTCACAATGGGCCAATCTCAATCTCTCAGGCAACGAGCATCAGCCTGAGGTAATGGGCTGGTCTCATTCCTTCAGGAAGTGACCATAGTCCCATCTAAATCCTTCAGGAAAGGAGGATAAGCCTGAGATCACAATAGGCCAGTCTCAGTTATTCAGGTAAGATGCATGAGCCTGAAGTCACAATGGGCCAGTCTCAGTCCTTCAGGCAAGGAGCATCAGCCTGAGATCACAATGGGACACTATCAATGCTTCAGGTAAGGAGCATCAGACTGAGGTCACAATGGGACACTATTAATGCTTCAGGTAAG
The DNA here is from genome assembly GCA_016801065.1 of Sceloporus tristichus. Lineage (NCBI taxonomy): Eukaryota > Metazoa > Chordata > Lepidosauria > Squamata > Phrynosomatidae > Sceloporus > Sceloporus tristichus. The sequence goes on along the minus strand of JACSCI010000140.1, from coordinate 6,504 downwards.
GAGCATCAGACTGAGGTCACAATGGGACACTATCAATGCTTCAGGTAAGGAGCATCAGACTGAGGTCACAATGGGACAGTCTCAAAATGGCCGCTGGACCACAAAATGGCTGCCAGAACACAAAATGGCTACTTCAACCTTAGCGCGTCACAGATGGCAGTTTGAACCTTTCAGGAAACCCATAATGGAGGATGTAAGGTCCCTAAAGTCAGAAGTGACCCCAAACAGGATTTCCCAACCTTAACAACCTCAGCCTGAAAACCAAGGATAGTATAGGGATTCTGTTAGTATACCGTCCACCCCGTTGTCTAACAGACTCCCTATCCGAGTTGACACAGCTGGTCTCGGAGTTGTTGTTGGAGTTGCCCAGACTTATAATTCTGGGCGACTTCAACATCCCGCTCGAGACCAGTTTAACAGGTGCGGCTCGGGAGTTCATGGATTCCATGACGGGCATGGGCCTATCCCAATTGGTTTCCGAGCCAACACATTGCGCAGGTCATACCCTTGATGTGGTCTTCAGTACGGAGCAGAAATATCCGTGGGCGGAGGTAACTAGTACCACCGCACTGTCGTAGACGGATCATTTCCTGGTCAAGGCTGAACTAAGAGCCACAGTCTGCCCCATTGGGGGTGGAGGACCCATTAGAATGGTCTGCCCTCGAAGGTTAATGGAACCAATTGGATTCCAGAAAGCCTTAGAGGGTTCCTTGGTTGGTAATGCCAGTGATTCTGTTGATGCTCTGGTTAATACCTAGAACACCGATATCGCCAGGGCCATCGACACAATTGCTCCCAAGCATCCTTTCCAACCCGCTCCTAATCGTAAATCATGGTATACTGAAGATCTCAGGAAAATGAAGCTGGGTTGGACAACGACTAGAGCGCGACTGGCGTGACACTCGACTCCTATCTGACAGAACTCGTCATAGGAAATTCCTTCATTCCTATTGAGAGGTGATAAAGGCAGCACAGAGATCTTTCTCCTCTACACGTATTGCATCTGCGGAGTCCCATCCAGCAGAGCTGTTTAGGGTGGTAAGGGAACTGACACAGGTTCCACCTGTACAGAACCTTTTGCTTAAATTGACAACAGCCTGCTGTGATGTTTTTAACAACTACTTCACAGATAAAATCTCTCAGATAAGAGCCGACCTGGTTGCTGGGATTGCAGCAGAATCGACTGATGAGGTGTCCAGTGAACCCATTGTTGAGGTTAAACTGGATCGGTTTGAGCTTGTGAATACCGATAATGTGGACAAGATCCTAGGAAATGTGAAGAAGACGACATGTCCCCTCAATCCCTGCCCGTCATGGCTGGCCGTCCAGGGGGGTGATGCCTTGATGGCATTTCTTAGAAATGTCATCAATGCATCCCTTAGGGAAGGTTGTGTTCCAACTTGCTTAAAGGAGGCAGTTGTCAGACCGCTCCTGAAAAAACCTTCCCTGGTTTCTTCATATAGTTCTTCATATCCTGAATGGATATGAAGAACTACAGGCCTGTATCCCATCTGCCATTTTTGAGCAAGGTGATCGAGAGGGCTGTCGCCTTTCAACTCCAAGTCATCTTGGATGAAACCGATTATCTAGACCCATTTCAAACCGGCTTCAGGACAGGATATGGGATGGAGACTGCCATGGTTGCTCTGGCTGACAGTCTTTGTCTAGGCATTGACAGAGAAAGTGTGACCCTGTTGGTGCTTCTAGACCTCTCAACGGCCTTCGATACAATTGATCACGACATCCTCTTGGGACGCCTGAGTTAGGAATCGGTGGCACTGCACTCCAGTGGTTCCGGTCCTTCCTCTCGGGTAGATTCCAGAGGGTGATGTTCGGGGACAGTCGCTCCTTGAAAACGGATCTTAAATATGGCATACCTCAAGGCGCCATACTGTCCCCGATGCTATTCAACATTTATATGAAGCTCCTGGGGGAAATCATTCGCAGACACGTGGCAGGGTGTTATCAGTACACTGATGACACCCAAATATATTTCTCCATGTCCCGATCAGCAGCTATGACAACAGATGGTATTTCTCCCCTCAATCAATGTCTTGAAGCGGTAATGGGTTGGATGAGGAAAAACAAACTCAGGTTGAATCCAGACAAAACGGAGGTACTTACAGTAGGGGCCCCCAAACCAGGTACAGGGTTGTAACCTCCAGTCCTAGATGGGGTCATGCTCTCCACAAAGGACTGTGTTCGCAGTCTGGGGGTGCTCCTAGACCCGTTGCTTCACATGAGAAATCAGGGGAATGCGACAATTAGGAGCGCCTGTTATCAGCTTCGGCTGATACGTCAGCTGCGCCCTTTCCTGGAAGTAAAGGACCTGGAAACTGTTGTACATTCACTGGTAACTTCATGACTTGATTTCTGTAACATGCTCTACATGGGGCTACCCTTGTGTCTAGTCCTGAAATTTCAACTAGTGCAAAATATGGCAGCCAGGCTGGTCGCCGGAAAAACTAGGAGTGACTGAATAACACCCATCTTAAAATCTCTTCACTTGCTTCCTATTAGTTTCCGGGCACAGTCCAAGGTGTTGGTTATAAACTTTAAAGCCCTACATGGCTTGGGTCCAACCTATTTGAGGGATTGCCTGCTTCCATATAATCCGCCCCACTGCACCCTCAGGTCCTGTGGGAGGAATCTATTGCAGCCTTTAAAAATCAGACTAACTGCTCTCTCCCAGAAGGCCTTCTCTGCAATTGCTCCCAAACTATGGAATGGTCTGCCAGACGAGATCCATCAAATTGCCAGCTTAGATAGCTTTAAAAAAAGCTGTCAAGACGGATCTCTTCCGGCAGGCCTTTCCTGAATAAAGTGCCTGGCCACAGAATGACTGCCCCCCACTTCATGTATCAGCCCACCGCTCTGTCCTTGTTATATTTTTATTGTGTTTTTAATTGTGTTTTTAATAGATATTTTAATTGTACATGTTTAATCCTGTTTTAAGGGGGGAATTTGGGACATAATTTTGTAAATGTGGATTTTAATATGTTGTGAGCTGCTTTGGTTGTCTTGTAACAGAAAAGCGGGATATAAATAAAAGTATTATTATTATTATTATTATTATTATTACTACAATACCTAAAGGTTTTCCTGATGCTCTAATATAGAGACTCCCTGATATAGTCAGTATTCGCAAGCAAAGGAGGGCCAAGAGAGCCCTGGAGAGCCTTGCCTTGGGTGGCTATGGATCTCTGGTGCCCAACAAACTACAAATCCCAGGATTCCACAGAATGGAGCCAGGAGAGTTAACACAGTTTCGAACGGGAATATTTCTGCAGTGCAGATACAGCCTGAGTTGGTTATAAAAGGGTTGAAGCATCCAAGCCTGGTTTTTACCCTCTTAATAATGGTTTTACTTTTAAAAAATAAGCACTTTTTTGTCTAATCCTTATTTTTGTTGTTTGTTTCTATATTTGTTTGCTTCATTCTTGGTAATATGAGATGGTCTGGTTTGTCAACTTCCTTCGTGAGTTAAAATCTCTAAATAAGGAAACTGGGGAGACTTTTAAAACTTCCTAAAGGAGCTCCTTTTGGCCTTTTTTGGGGGACAAGCCTCCTCTTCGAAGCCAAAGCCCAATGTTTGTGAAGAAGAAGAATAAGGCTTTTTGGCCCAAGGAGCCTGGCCTCCTTCTGACTCTGGAGCCTCAGGAGAGAAAGAGGAGCCTCTGTTCAACTGAGGCCTCAGAGAAGGTTCTGGAACATTATTCCCCACAGTCACAAGAACACAAAATGGCCACTAGAAAACAAAATGGCTGCTGGAACACAAAATGTGAGTCTGGGGCAGGGGGCAGAGTCTTCCAGGTCCTCTGTCCCCATTGGCCAGCCTCAAGAAGAGGCGAAGCTTCTGCTTCTCTATTTAGCTCTGTGTGTGGAAGAGTGAGTGAGGAGTAGAGTTTTAGAGGGAGAAGGTGACAGACAGGAAGGAGCGAGGTGAGTGGAGTGACAGCAGAGAGACAAGGCCTGGAACCACTAGGCTTCACTGCTGCATTGAGGTCTGTCTGGGCCTGACTTGGTCTACTACTGCTGGTGCTTTCCTTTGGCCACTGCCATTAAGGAGGGGAGGAAGGAGGCCCAGTAGTCCTTCTAGGCAAGGCCCACTCTCTCTGAAGGTGGGAGAGTGGGACTCCCCAAAGGGGATTTCAATGCTTTTAATAGTGGCTCTCATGCTGTAGCAAAGATGATGATGATGATGATGATATCAGGCCTGGGGGGGAGGACAGAGCTGCCGCCAGACCTTAATCATCATTAGGGCCACCATTCCTGGGCATAATTGTTCTGCACCACTGTAATGGCCATGGCTCAGTGCTATGGAACTCTGGGAATGTTCTTTTGGTTTGGCATTTTAGGTGTTGTTAAGGTTTGGAAATCCTGTTTGAGGACCCTTCCGACTTTGGGGCCCTTTCATCCTCCATTTTGGGTTCTCTGAAGGCCTCAAACTGCCAACTGCCAAGCACTGAGGTAGAGGCAGCCATTTTGTGTTCTGGTGGCCATTTTGTGTGTTGCTTGTGACTGTGGGGAATAATGTTCTGGAACCTTCTCTGAGGCCTCAGTTGAACAGAGGCTTCTCTTTCTCTCCTGAGGCTCCAGAGAGAGAAGGAGGCCAGGCTCCTTGGGCCAAAAAGCCTTATTATTCTTCACAAACATTGGGCTTTCGCTTCTAAGAGGAGGCTAGTCACCCAATAAAGGCCAAAAGTGGCTCCTTTGGGAGGTTTTAAAAGTCTCCCCAGTTTCCTTATTAAGAGATTTTCAGGGAAGAAGGAAGGAGACAGACCAGAATAACTCATATTACCAAGAATAATACATACAAACAAACAAAGAAAAAGAAGAATAAGGATTAGATGGAAAACAGACTGCTTATTTCTTTTAAAAGAAAACCATTATTAGGAAGGTAAAATCAAGACTTTGGTGCTTCTGCCTTTTACAACCGAATCAGGCTGTATCTGCACTGCAGAAATAATCCAGTTCAAAACCGCTTTAACTCTCCTGGCTCCATCCTGTGGAATCCTGGGATTTGTAGTTTGTTGTGCCACCAGAGCTCTCTGGCCGAGAAGGCTAAGTGTCCTAAAATCCCAGGATTCCATAGCACTGAGCGTTAAAGACAAACCTATTACTCGCATTTACCATCCGCTGCTTCCAAACTACCAGACTAACTTTTATTCTATCTCATTCGTTTTTTAATTATCTGTTAATAAGTAAAAAGCAAATATATGTTGTTCTACTTATACTTATACTTACGAATCATGTATTTTCTCTTTCAGTCCTCATTTAAATTGTAAAACAGTTGATACAAAATCGCTCTCATTAGATTAAACTAAGCATCATTGGGCTTTTAACCTCCCAACATACTTCTGTTTTACAGCTGTTATGTTTCTTTGAATAAATTAAAACACTTCAACTTAAATTAGTTCTGTCTCTAAAGTATCATTATCCCTCCATGATTCTGGAGATATTCAATTATATTATTCCAGTCTCCTTTATATAAATTTGATGGTTCGTTTCTAATTCCTCTTGAGAGTTTGTCCATTTCCATCATGTCCAGCAGCTTAAGTATCCAATCTTCTTTTGAAGGCATTTCTTTAGTTTTCCATCTCTGAGCAAACACTATTCTTGCAGATGACAACATATAAAATAATATTTGACCATGTGTTTTTCCCTATGGATTGTTCTATTATATTAAGCAAAAAAGTTCAGGCGAGAATGTAAAAGATATACTGTAGTTACAACTTTATTAATTTCAAAATAAATCAACTTCCAAAGTTGTATCGCTTTCCCAAAGTCCACCACATTTGATAGATTGAGCCCTGCTCCTTTTCACATTTCCAACACGAATTACTGCAATTCTTATACATTTTTCTTATTCTCTCTGGTGTTAAATACCATCAAAAAGTTTTATAATAACTCCCTTTGAAGTTTAGGCTGCAAGTATAGTTCAATTTCCATGTGTATTCCCAATGGTCTAATTCAATTGCAAAACCAAAGTTTTGAGACCATCGAACCATATTTTATTTAATAACTTCCTCTTCTGTATAGATTTTAAGAATACAATTATAAAGTCTGGCTATTAAGGCATCTTTATTCAAGATTATTTCCTATTCGAGATCAGAGTCTGATTTGCAAATACCGTATTGTTTTTTATCCATTAGGAAGAGCTTTCTTAATTGTCTGTAAAAGAACCATGAAAGATCATAACCCTAATCATTAGGATCTTCTCGTCTCTTTATTCTATAACCAGTTCTATCTATTTGCATTGATTCTTTATAGGAGATCTAATTTGCATGCATTTTTGAATCTCTGGTCTCTTTTCTCAGGGACTTCATCTCAGCCCATTTGGACACAGCTTTGGGGCACCTTTTGCTGGAAGTGACCCAAGTGCAAGACAAACAGGACCCCTGCCCACCTGATGGCCGACACAGAGGCCAAGCGGAGGGAGTTGGGCTCCAAGAGGAAGAGGATGCAGAGGTACAATAACTCTTTGGTGAGTCGAGGTTCTTG
>JACSCI010000139.1:21978-45793 GCA_016801065.1 Sceloporus tristichus | reverse complement strand
TTACCTGAATAACTGAGACTGGCCTATTGTGATCTCAGGCTTATCCTCCTTTCCTGAAGGATTTAGATGGGACTATGGGAACTTCAGACTGGTGCTCCATACCTGAAGGAATGACACTGGCCCATTAGATCAGGCTGATGCTCGTTGCCTGAGAGATTGAGATTGGCCCATGGTGACTTCAGTCTGATGCTCCAAACCTGAAGCATTAAGATGGGACTATTGTGACGTCAGGCTGATGCTCCTTTCCTGAAGGATTGAGACTGGCCCATTGTGACTTCAGCCTGAAGCACCTTGCCTGAAGTATTCAGATGGCGCTATTGTGACGTCAGGTTGCTGCTCCTTACCTTAAGCATTGAGACTGTCCCATTGTAATCTCAGAATCAGAGAATTAGAGACTCATAGAGTTGGAAGAGACCACTGGGGCCATCCAGTCCCCCCTGCCATGGAGGAACTCTCAATCAAAGCATAGTGAGAGATGGTCATCCAGCCCCTATTTAAAAACCTCCAAGGAAGGAGACTCCAATACACTCTGAGGAAGGATCGTGTCGCAATGTCCCTCCTAATGTTAAGTTGGAATCTCTTTTCCTGGAGCTTGCATCCATTCCTCCGGTTCTTGTTCTCTGGAGCACCAGAAAACAAGCTTGCTCCCTGCACAACATGGCATCCCTTCAAATATTTAAACAGGGCTGTCATATCACCTCTTAACCTTCACTTCTCAAGGCTAAACATCCACAGTTCCCTAACTCATTCCTCATAGGATATGGTTTCCAGACCCTTCACTATTTTAGTCGCCCTACTTTGGACACGCTCCAGTTTCTCAACATCCTTTTTGAATTGTGATGCCCAGAACTGGACACAATATTCCAGGTGCGGCCTGACCAGAGTAGAATAGAGTAGGACTATTACTTCCCTTCATCTAGACACTATACTTCTATTGATGCAGCCTAAGATTGCATTTGCCTTGTTAGCTGCTGCATCACACTGTTGACTCATGTTCAACTTGTGGTCTACTAAGACTCCTAGATCCCTTTCACACATAGTTTCATTCAGCCACGTGTCCCCCATCCTATATCTCTGCATTTCATTTTTCCACCCTTAATGTAGTAAGTTCCATTTCTCCATCTCAAATTTCATTTTGTTTGCTTTGGCCCAGCTTTCTAGTCTATTCAGGTCATTCTGAAATTTGATCCTGTCCTCTGGGGTATTAGCTACTGCTCCTAATTTGGTCTCATCTGCAAATGTGATAAGTATGCCCCCAATTCTGTCCTCCAAGTCATTGATAATGATGTTGAATAGCACTGGGCCCTGGACAGAACCCCACTGGACACCCCACTGGTCACTTCTCTCCAGGATGAAAAGGAGCCATCGTTGAATATCCTTTGGGTTTGGCCAGTTAACCAATTACAAATCCATGTAACAGTTGCCTTGTCTAGCTTGTTTCATGTTTTTGTTTTATATACTGTTTAATTTGGTTAACTGCTATTAAAGGACATATCTATGAGATTCTATGATATGGGGTGCACTATAAACCTTTTAATAAATGAACAGGTATTGCAATCCTATATACAGTCCGTCCTTGCCTTACATGGGGGATCTGTTCCGGATCCATCCGCGTAAGGCGAATTCCGCCTATGCTCCAACCCTATTGGAAACAATGGTGCTCATGCGCGGCGGCGCGGGCGCGCACTGGGTGCAACAGGCGTGCGCGCCCATTCAATTGAATGGGACGCGCCGCTCCTTCTGCCCCGCGCGTGCCCTGCATCTTGAGCACGTATGCTCAAGGCTGCCTATGGTGCGCCCGCGTATGGCGCGGGCGCACTGTATTCATATTATCAGACATAACTCCAGAGAATGTTAGCCTTTTGAATGCCAGAAGGTTCCTCTCATTCTTCAGAGCAAGAAGCAACACAGCCTCAGAGGATGGCCATGGGAAACCCACTCTGAAGGAACCTGCCAAGAAAACCCCTTCAGAGACTCCCATAAGGTCACTATAAGACCTGGAAACAACTGGAAGGCAGACCCCAAGAGCAACATTGGGAAATAGGGGCAAGCCTTGCCTTGGGAAAGTGTAATGACTGGGCTCCAGTCAATGGAGGTCTTCTTCAGGCAGTAAAGGGAGGTTTATGCAAATGCAGAATGACATCACTGCTACAGAAGGCTCTCTTGACCAATCAGAGAACAAGATGAAGGTTCTTCTGGAAGCTTCTGTGAGAAGGAGATATAAGGCCTGAGAGACCAAGAGACAGTTGGGGGAATTGTGTCGGTTGGAGATCGAGAGAGAGAGAGTTAAAGAGCGGATCTTGGAAGTTAGTCTCAGAATTGGACACTTAGGTTTATTTATTATTTTAATAGCTTGTATGAATTGAATATTATATTCTTGCAAATATTGTACCTGCAATATTCTTAATATCTTGTATGACTTATATTTCAGTTACATTTTGTTATTTATAGTAAATATCTCCTTGGAGTATCTACTACTCGACACTCCTTTTACACATGTCTTTGCTCGGTTGATGCTTGGGAGGATCAGTAAAGAAGTAGAAATAAGGTTCCTTAACTGGTCCCAGTGCAGGTTAAGGAAAACCCTTTTATAATTCACTGGATGTAGACTGTGTGTTTTAAGGAATTTAAGGATCTGCTGGGCTAAGAGCCATAATGTCTAAATGTCTAATTAACAATTTGTAATGTAATCCACCTTTTGGCTGAAGAGAGGGGTATAAAATTATTATTATTATTATTATTATTATTATTATTATTATTATTATTATTACAGGGCCGCAGTTTGGCTGCTTGGACCACCGGAGATCATCACAGTGAGTCAGTTGGAAAAGCCCATCTCACTCCAGAAAATAAAGGTACTTGAGGAGTTTGCACTCTACGTCTTTCTGTAATAATAGCTACAAAACTGATAATAGCATTTGGGACATTTAGTCCTTTAAAAACAAATATGGCAGATTTAAATGCTGCTTTAAAACCTCTTTCCATCTGCCAACTTTTCGCTGGTTTTGGGGGGAAATGAGAAAGTGTTGGGAGGGAGGGACTGCCAACAGAATTAGGAGATGCATTGCAGGCTATGGACTGTTTGTGGCCAAGTAAGGTCCAAAGGACACGGCAGCAATAATCCAGTTTGAGAGCACTTTAACTGCCCAGGCCCAGTGCTAGGGAATCCTGGGAATTGGAGTTTATTGTGGCACCAGTGGTTTCTGAAAGAGAAGGCTCAATGTTTCACAAAACTACATTTCCCATGATTCCTTAGCACTGAGCCAGGGCAGTTAAACTGGTCCCAGTCCTGCAGCTGGACTGGCCTCCCTGAGCGGTAAAGACCTGAGCTAGGTTGTGGACGATGGGCACTCTTAATATTAATAGTAATATCTTTCACTATTGATTGTAATTAAGGAAGGGATCAGGTTCCTCCTTTCAATAGCATCAGGAAAATGTTTAGGTGTTGTTAAGGTTATAAAATCCTCTTTTGTGACTTTTTGTGTTCTCACAGCCATCGGGTGCCATCAGGAAAACCTTTCTGTGTTGTTTAGGCTTAGAAATCCTGTTTGGGGTCCCTTCCAAGTTTGTGCCATTTCATCCTTTATTTTGGGTTCCCTGAAGGCCTCAAACTGCCATCTGCCAAGCACTGACGCGGAGGCAACCGTTTTGCGTTCTGGCGGCCATTTTGTGCTGCTTATGACTGTGGGAAATAACGTTTTGGAACCTTCTCTGAGGCCTCTTCAGTTGAACCGAGAGGCTCCTCTTTCTCTCCCTGAGGCTCCAGAGAGAGAATGAGGCCAGGCTCCTTGGGCCAAAGGGAAGGCAGTGTGTCACTTTCTACCTCTGGCTCTCCATTTTGGGGAGAAGGAAGGAAGGAAGGGGCCGGTGGGGGTCTGAGGAAGGGGAAGCAGGGGACCCAGGGCCAATGGGGGGGCTGGGCTTTGGGGGCTGGGAGAGAGAGGTGGGGAGAGAGACCCTCCATTTGGGCACTAGCTGGGTGTGTCACCAGCAGGATGCTGTTCTCTGTCTCTTTGAGTGCTGCAGGGTTTCATGCCAAGCCAATCCTTACCCTGGGCCCTTTTCTCAGGACCTTCATCTGGGCCTCCTTGTACACGGCTTTGGGGCCTCTCTTTCTGGAAGTGACCAAACTGCAGGACCACCAGGACCCCCGCAGACCTGATGGCCGACACAGAGGCCAACCGGAGGGAGTTGGGCTCCAAGAGAAAGAGGCTGCCGAGGTACAACAGCTCTTTGGTGAGTCACTATTCTATTAGCTTCATCTGTGTCACTGCTGGGCCAATGTATGAAAGGAAGCAAATACAATACTGTCTGAGTTTGGCAGAGACAGTCCTGGATAATCCTCTGTCATCCCAATATTTCGAGGGCTTTTAAACTGTCCTGGTTTCTCTCTTCTCCTCCCACTTTCCCAATTCTTCAGCTCATTTCAATTTCTGCATAATGATTGCCAAGGAGTTTGCAGCCCATCAACTCAAAAGTGGGGGTTGGAGAAGAAAGAAAGGAACAGGGACTTGCCTTTGCTAGGAGTCTGAGGCAAAAACAAACTGTTGTGCCCTTTCCCACTTGTGTTATCTTCTTCTTAAACAACTTTGTCCATCTTCACCACTTTCTGCTGTTGCCTGTCCACATATATCTTGTTTTTTCCATCTGTGTAATGTTGGGGGATAAGGGAGAATGTCTCTGGATCTAATTTGGGGGTGGCTTCGTGGCCCTCAAGCCCACAGTGCTGCCCAGAACTGCTTTTTAAAAATGACATTTGCCTCTGAAATTTGGCAACAAATGGTTAAATGCACTATAATCTTTGGAGGCTAAATGTACTATACGTGTCGGGATAGTCACTATCATAATCCATCATCAATATCCCAGCCATCGTCTAAATTATATTGTTGATTATATTGTATATTACATTGAAAGAATTTGAGACAAACTGGATCTCAAAGGCAGTAGCTTTTTTCTTGCAAACAGAATTTAAAGTTTATTTCCTGGACTAAATTCTGAGGTGATCAAATAATTTTTGAGATGCATCATGTGCTTCTCCCTCCCCTTTTATTAGTCATTCTCTGGATGAGGGCTATTTTCTATTGCAGGTGACCTTTGCAGATGTGGCAGTATATTTCACTGAGGAGGAATGGAAACTGCTGACGAAGAAGCAGAGACTTATGTATAAGGATGTGATGATGGAGAATTACGAGAATGTGGTCTCTGTGGGTAAGGAAGCTGAATTCATTGCCCTTACTACAAAGACTGAGGGCCCTTTCATTCTACATTATCATGGTACTATGATTCCACTTTGGCATTATAGAATCAAAGACTTCCCTATTGCTTGCCTTTGGATAAACTCCAGCTTCTCAACATCCTTTTTGAATTGTGGTGACCAGAAAAGGACACAGTATTCCAAGTGAGGATCTGACCAAAGCAGAATAGAGTTGCACTATTACTTCCCTGAATCTGTAACATAGAATCATAGAGTTGAAAGAAATTAGCTTAGCTGAAAGGAGATATATAGTTTGATTGGGGCAAGAGCGACCTAGGGATTCAGCCCAACTATACCAGGCCTGGAAGCCCACAGAACTCCAAAGGCATTTGAAATAGGTTTTTAGGTTTTATTTAGGTGAAAAGCAAAATACACACACACACACATAAGCATTCACACACACGCACAAGAACTAGATAACAGGTGAAAGTGGTGAAGAGATGTAAGACTTTCATAATGGTAATGCTTTACCTAGGTGGGTCTTGATTCCAATTGCTGAGGGTTTGAAATGGGAAGAGATGTAAGGAGCCCCTACGACAAATGGGTTTGGCGAGTGCATTGAGGTGCTTAGCCATGTAAACCGACTGTCTGTCTGTCTGTAATTGGACTGACGTCAAAGAACAGCCAGTCAGGGCAGATAGATAGATAGATAGATAGATAGATAGACAGATAGATAGACAGACACACACTGGAATTGTTGCTTGAGGGCAAAAAGGTTTGAATTGCTTTAGAATGTGTCCAAGGGGGGGAAATGGTCTGAAACCAAATTGAATGCAACAGGTGCTTGGTGCAAATATCTCAGACAAAAAGGATTAGCACAATGGCTCTCAGGTCCTTCTTGGCTGTGAATTCTGATCAAGTTCATGAGTCAATATACAGCACAATCTGAGGGTGACGCTCTCAGAGGCAGCTCAACAATAACATAGCAGAGTACGGAAGCAAATATCCAGATATAGATATTGGCAATGCACTGACCACTTTGCACACTTAAAAGTACAGTAAGTCACAAACACAGTTGATTTCATTGAAATCCTTGGAGGTTCAATTTGAGTTACAAATTAATACAAATATTTGTAAGCTCTCCTCTCCAACTTCCATGAACTTCATCATCTCTTGTACACACAACTTCAATCCAATCCACATCAGTCCGCATGTGAGCTGTATACTGTATTGGCTGTGAGTCCTCTCCTGGTGCCAAACAGCATGAAGTGACCTCTGCAGTCAGCTTGCATCATGCCTTAGGCTCTGACTCAGGACTCTGTGACAGTCTCACAGGATATGATGCCACCTGTCAATCAAAGTATTTTTGCACATGTTTAATGGAATATTGTTTCAACAGTCCTTTGACTATCTGCTTCCACCGATTCCCTCAGGGCAGGCCCTATACAGTCTCTTCTTTGCTAGCTCCTATGAATAAGGATACACTTGTTCCATGGATTTAAGGGGCATAAGCAACAGGGTCATGTTTGGGTTATTCACAGCAACTTTATTAATTTAAACTCAAATAAGGAGGGGTTAATGAGGGCTAAATCATGGGGTAAAACCCTCCTTTCATAACTCTGATTTTCAGTCTTATCTATCATTATCCTTCTTTACAGAAGACCATTTGACTCATAAGAGAGTCCACACAGGAAAGAAGTCACATAAATGCCAGGATTGTAGGAAATGTTTTGCTTACAAATCAAACCTTGTCATACATTGGAGAATCCACACAGGAGACAAGCCATACAAATGCCAGCATTGTGGGAAATGTTTTTCTCGGCAGTCAGTCCTAGTCATACACCAGAGAATCCACACAGGAGAGAAGCCTTTCAAATGCCAGCATTGTGGAAAGTGTTTTTCTTGGAAGTCATACCTAGTGACACATCAGAGAGTCCACACAGGAGAGAAGCCATACAAATGCCAGCATTGTGGGAAATGTTTTTCTTCAAAGTCACACCTAGTTACACATCAGAGAGTCCACACAGGAGAGAAGCCATATAAATGTCAGCATTGTGGGAAATGTTTTTCTCAGAAGTCACACCTAGTGACACATCGGAGAGTCCACTCAGGAGAGAAGCCATACAAATGCCAGCATTGTGGGAAATGTTTTTCTCGTAAATCAATCCTAGTGATACATCAGAGAGTCCACACAGGAGAGAAGCCACACAAATCCCAGTAATGAACGAATATTATTTTTGTCAATAAGGAATACAAAAAATATATTTTCAATCCAGTGTCGCTAAGAAAAGGCCCTTTTGGTTTTGCTTGTAAGGTTTGTCTATCCATATCTCTGATTATGTTTTAAGGTTGTATTTTGTTAAGTTTAGGTTTTCATTGCTAATAGTATAGATAATTACTTTGGGTTGTATATTCGACTGGGGATTGTGGGTTGTAGTATAGGTTAGGCAGATGGGGGGATGGGATTTGTTGCAGCTGGCTAGAATAGTTATGGGAATGATATATTTTGCAATGTTTGGGATGTTGGCTAAAGAAAGTTGGAGGCTGGTATTAAGAGAAAGGGCTATTTTGTGGGCATGGCAAAGGGGTCCTTGTTACCGGTGGGGCATAGACTGTGGAAATTGGAGGTGGGGGCTAGGTTTGGAAGAGGATGTTTTAGGTTTGGGGGTTTTAATGTATTGTTTGTATTGGAGTGGGCAATTTTGGCTTAAACACTGTATTTCTATGTGTTCTCAATAAAGTGTTTTGCTGTTTCAACACACTGGACTCTTTGATGCACAGAAGTTCTTAATTTGCCCAAAACTGACCCTTTATTCTCTTCTCAGTCCTCAGCTCCATTCCCAGCCGTAAGAACAGCAGAGGCAAACACACACACACACACACACACACACACACACACACAAAACATACATGATACACAATAAGAGCTTGATTTCCAAAGCAGAGCCTTCCTTTCCTGCCTTTCCCTCCTGAGTCCAGTTCTGCACCTTGCGCTCCATGGTCTCCTCAAAGGAAGAAAGGAGGGAAGGAAGTGGAGGCCGCTGAACCCCTGGCACATACGTTCCTTTCCCCAAAAGGCTGCCAGCAGAATAAGCAGCAGCATCTAGACCTTGGCAATCCCTGTGCATGCTGAGGAGGGGCATTTGGGGGCATCTGTGAATGCACAGTCTCAGCCCCTGAAGCCATGGATGCTCTCACAGTCTGTTCTGAGGAGGGAGGGATGTGAGGAGAGCCCTTGTTCATTCAGAAGAATGGCTGGAGGGTCTTCTGGGGGGGTCCCTGCGGTGGTTATAATAAGGAAGGAAGCTCCTCCTCTCCCCCCAAAGAAGTGCAGGGGGACTGCCAGGCCTCCTCTCCCTTTTTCCTTCCCTGATCCCTCCTCTGGGGATTCCTTGGGGCCCAGGTACTTGGGGGGTTATTATGAGAAGAGAGGGTAGGGGGGACCCTTGGAGAGAGGCATGGCCATGGAGGGGAGGGGGATCCAAATGTTAAAAGGGCTTCGAGGAGTCCCCTCCCTCCTGGAAAGTGGGGCAGAGAAGAGACCCTCCCTTCTGATGCCTCATTTGGGGAAAAGTTGTGTGCCATATACATAGCATCACACAGGATAAGGTTCAATAGCATTGGAAGCAACATTTTTTGGGGGGGGGTTCTCTGGAGTACTGGGGGGGAGGGGGCTCTGAGAGACGGAGAGAAGAGCCAAAATCTAGGCCAAAGCCAAGAGGAGGCAGACAGAGGGACCTCAAAACTCTGGCAATCCCCTGGCAACCTGGGAACTGGGCATAGAGACCCACAGGATCCGGATTGGGCACCCCCCTCAAATACATTTTCCTTCACAACAACCCTGCAGAGCAGGACCAACAGAGAGACCCACAGCCCAAGAAAGACACACACACCCGGTTCTAGGACCATGCTGAAAGGGCCTTGGACCCCCCTGAAAGGGATGTAATAATAATAAAAAATAATAATATTTATGTATTCCACCTTTTCAAAAGGAATCAAAGCGGATTATAGTAATAAAATAAAATACAATTTCAGAAATACAATTAAAACCCCTGAACCCCCACCCTCCTTGCAATTATAAAAGCATTAATCAAACCGTAAAAAGCTATTAAACAGCAACAAATTTTAAAATAATCCAAAACACAATACTGTAAAAAAGTATTTTGGGGCAAGAAATGGGTCATTTTCTGAAGGTGAGAGGGGAGGGCAGGAACGACAATTTCCATAACAGTAACGATGGCAAGGGTAAGGGTCAGGGGGAGGGAGAGGGAGAGGCAAGTCAATAGATCTAATCTAGTCTGGAAAGGCCTGCCGGAAGAGATCTGTCTTGCTTCCAAGGTGGAAATAGGACGGATCTCATCCGGAGGTCGTTCCAGAGCCTGGGAACGGCTGATGAGAAGGACCTCTGGGTCACCACTGAAAGTCTGGTCTTCTTGAGTTGTAGCAGGTTCTTCCCAGAGGACCTGAGTCTGCGGTGGATTGTATGGGAGGAGGCGCTCCCGCAAGTAGTCAGGACCCAAGCCATGGAGGGCTTTAAAGGTTAAAACCAACACCTTGTATCTTGCCTGGAAACTAATGGGCAGCCAGTGGAGGGATTTAAGAACCAGTGTAATGTGGCCAGTTCTAGAAGTGCCTGTAACCAATCTGGCTGCCATATTCTGTACCAATTTAACTTTCCGAACTTAGCACAAGGGTAGCCCCATGTTGAGTGCATTACAAAAGTCAAGCCGAGAGGTGACCAGCACATGTCCTACTGTTTCAAGGTCTCCCTGCTCCAGGAAGCGGCACAATAGGCATATCAGCCGAAGCTGATAACAAGTGCTCCTGACCTTTGCATCCACCTGAGCCGTCAGATGAAGTGATGAATCCAGGAGCACTCCCAAACTGAGGACAGAGTCTTTCAGTGGAAGTGTGAACCCATCCAGAACTGGCTGATATAACTCCTTTCCCGGATTAGGGGTCCCTATTACAAGTACCTCCATTTTACCTGGATTCAAATGAAGTTTGTTTTCCCTCACCAAGTCCATTACCACATTAAGACAGGCATTCAGAGGAGAGACGCCATCCTTAGTCACTGCATCAGTCGGTTGCACACCTGTAACTATTTCATTTCAAATGAATAAATGAATAAATGCAAATATAAAAAGATACATGAAATATTGTGACTTCAGGCTGGTGCTCCTTCCCTGAATGAGACTGGCCCATTGCGACCTCAGGCTGATGCTCCTTGGCTGCAGCAATGAGATGGGACCATTGTGAATTTAGGCTAATGCTGCTTACCTGAAGGTTTGAGATGTGATCATTGGAACCTGAGGCTGATGCTTCTTGCCTGAAACATTGAGACTGGCCCATTGTGATCTCAGGCTGATTCTCGTTGCCTGAGAGATTGAGACTGGCCCATTGGGACTTCAGTCTGATGCTCCTTGGATGAAGGATTGAGACGGTACTATTGTGACTTCAGGGTGGTGCTGTATACCTGAAGGATTGGGACTGGTCCATTGCGTGTCAGAAACAGTGTATAAGGGTTCTGTCATAAAGAGTAAAAATATTAGGGTTTGGCTATTAGAGTTAAAGTAGGAGTTATAGTTGTAGTTCATAGTAGATAGTGTAGAGTGATGGGAAATGTAGTGGGAAATGTTAGAAAGACAGAGTGGCTTTTAGATGAAAGAGGGCATTTGGAGAGGGGCTGGGGCTACAGCTGGAGACTGGTTATCAAGGAGGAGTGAAGCTGGCTTGGGAACACTGCTCTTCAAGGTGAGGCTGTCTGGGAGAAGGGAATAATCTCAGGAAGAGTTAAAAGCTGAAGGAATTGGTTTAAATTGGTTTGAATATTGACAAATTCAAGAGAGAACACGATGTGATTTAAAAGAATGGGGAGGGATTAAAAAAAATCTGAATGAATTAGAAATAAGAGAAAACAAAAAAGGTATGATGGGCAAAATTTATAAAGTATTATTATTGTGGAACACAGAGCAAGAAACCGTTAAAGAGGTAATGCTCAGTTGGGCGAAGGACATATAGGACACGCGATTGAGTACGATAAATGGGAAAACATATGGGAGAAAGATGTCAAATTTACATTGGCACAAAGCTTGAGAGAAAACTGGTTGAAAATGTCCTTGAGATGGCATCTAACCCCAATAAAAATAGCCAAAATGTATAAGAAAAGGAAGAATTTATGTTGGAAATGTGAAAAAGCAGCAGGCTTCTATTTTCATTGTTGGTGGAAATGCGGAAAAGCGAAAGACTACTGGAGGCAGAGAATAGATGCAATAAATACGATGCTAGAAATTACACCTGAAGAAACACCAGGATGAATGTTATTAAGGATGTTGGAGGAGAATACAGATAAGAAGTATGGGAGGATATGGATGTCTATGTTAGCTAGCGCCAGGGTTTATACGCGAGGAAATGGAAGACAAAGGGGATACCAGAAACAGAAGGATGGATTAACTCTCTCTATGATTTATTGCAGATGGAGAAACTATCACCCATATTGAGAGAAAATTCAGGAGAAACTACATCAGAAGTATTGGATTTTATTAGGAAGAAAGGGGAAATACTTTGATTATCTATTGACGATTCTTCTTGTTGCACTTTAATTTCCTAACTGTGTTATTCTTCTGTGTATTTTTAATTTCATGATATAAGAAAATAATGTGTATTTTTGTTAGTGGGAGAAAGAGATAAACTAAGGAAGCAGTATAGAAACAAACAAACAAATAATAAAAAAGTGATATAGCGTATGATAGAATCTCGACAATGATGATTATAGAGAAAGAAAAAGAAGACTGGAAAACCTAGTGGTTATTATCTGTGTCAAAGATATTTGTATCAGATACAAAATAGTAGTTGGGACATTTGGAAAGTATAGTATTGTTAAGATATTGAAGGAGGAGGGTATAAGTGGGAGAGCAAGATATAAGAGAGTATTTAGTTGGATCATTCTCACAAAGCGGAGGAAGTCACAGATAAGTAGGAATGTATGTGTTATGAATATAAGAGTAGAGAGAAAGTGTTAGTGTTTAAGAAGAAAGGGGCAAAAGGCAAAGCAAGTGACTGACTTACAAACAAGAATACGACAAGAAGAATCAAGGAAAGCAAAGGTTCAGGTTAAAGAATGAGAGGTTAATGAAGAAAGAACGAGAAAGAAGAGGATCAAGATAGAGTGAGGGAAAGTTATAAAACCTAGTCAGCTTGTCTAAAAATTAATGGATAACTAACAAAAGAATTTAATATAAGAAGAGGAAGGAGACAAGGATGTCCGCTCTCGCCATTATTATTCATAACTGTATTGGAATTTTTGTTAAAGAAGATTAGAAATAATTCAAGGATAAAAGGACTTAAAATAAAGGGAGAAGAAACAAAGGTGAGAGCCTCTGCGGACGACCTAGTTGTGATTCTTGAAGACCCGGTAAATAATACCGAACGTTTAATGTGTGAATTAAATTGGTTTGGAACACTGTCAGGATTTAAGATCAACAACAGAAAATCTATGATAATACCAAAAAATTTGAATAAGCAAGAAAAAGAATTAATGAAACAAAAAGCGGGATGTCAAGTCACAGAGAAAGTAAAATATTTAGGAGTCTGGTTATGCAATAACAACATGAATCTTTTTGATAATAATTATAAAACAATGTGGAATAAGATATGTAAAGAATTGTATGGATGGTCAAACCTAAATGTATCCCTCTTTGGCAGAATAAATGCAATAGAAATGGCCGTACTCCCTAAGTTTATATTCCTTTTTAAGAATTTACCAATTAGTATAACCCCAAGAATCATAGAGCAATGGAATAAAGAGCTTTAAAAAATTATTTGGAAAGGGGGTAAAGCAAGAATTAAGTGGAACAATTTAAAAGAGAAGAAAGATAGAGGAGGATGTGCCAAGCCAGATATAAACATCTATAGATGGGCATGTAAGATGATATGGCTACAGGAGTGGATTAAATTAAATGATAAAACAACATTAAATGTGGAAGGACCAGACATAAGATTTGGGTGGCATGCATTCCTGTGGTACAATAAAGCTTTGGTGAATAAAGACTTCAATATGAACCCAATTCGAAGAGCACTGTTGGAAACATGGAAATTGGTAAAAGCAAAATTTTATTACAAAATGCCAGGTTGGGTATCAACTCAGGAGACTTTCACTAATAGATGGGACTCAAAAAAAGATTGGTTAAGATATAATGATATAAATAAAATAAATGAAAAACAAGAAATTTGTATGAAATCTAGGGAGGAATTGATTCTGGGGGAAAAGAAATAAATTGGTATAGTTACTATCAAATGAAATATAGATTTAATGAAGACATGAAGACGGTGGGAATTGAGATACAACAACAGAATTTGATGAATTAATAATGACAGAAGAAGATAAAAAAGTAGCTAAATATTATAAATTATTCAGAGATAGAGAGTTAGAAAAAGAACCAATAAAGCAATACATGATAGACTGGACAAAGGATATTGAACATGAAATCCCATTAGAAGCATGGGAGAAAGCTTGGGGGAAAACAAACTCTTTCACCAAATGTCAGGATTTAAGGGGAAATTTTTTAGAAATCAGGAATAGGTGGTATTATACTCCAGCTAGAATGAAAAAGACGTTTAAAATAGAAAGAGATAGTTGTTGGAACTGCCAAAAAGAAAAAGGAACGATGATCCACATCTGGTGGAAATGTGAAAAGGTAAAAGGGTTTTGGGATGATATACACAGAATAATACAGAAAATTTATGGTATGAAGTACAAGAAAAGATCGGAATTGTACCTTCTGAATATGACACATTTCATGAAGGCAGAGGATGAGAAGAAGCGATGGCGAATTATACTATACATGATAACACTGGCCAGGATATTGATAGCAAAATACTGGAAATCAAAGGAGAAGTTACAGGTAGATGAGTGGCTGTTAAGACTTAATGAGATTAGAGAGTTGGATAGACTTTCATGTACTCTGGAGGATAAGAAGAGAGACAAAATAGAAAAGGATTGGATGCAGATAGTGACGTATTGGGAGAAAAGGTGGGCTGTGGATAAAAAGCTGATCTGATATTATGCATAAATATGAGCAAAATTAAATATGTGAAGAGAGCAGGAGAAGAAATATTTTTCAAGGAAATCAAAGTTATAGGGATTATTAGATAAAATTAGGAGAATATGTTTAGATATACAACCCTTTATATAATTTAAAAAAGGGGGAAAATGTGATAATTCCAGGAGGGGATTGTATAACTTCATTGCAAGAAACAAAAAGAAATGTGATAGGCAACACAGATAAGCTCTTTAAAAGCAAGAAGTGAAGAAAAAGAAGAGAAAGAATGTCTTGTGTGTTATTGAAGTTTGCATTTATGTGACTGGCATTGATGAAGACATTATGGAACAATTTAATAAAGATAAAATTTAAAAAAACCCACAGCCCTTTCTGTCAGGAAGTTCCTCCTAATGTTGAGCTGGAATCTCTTTTCCTGGAGCTTGTATCCATTGCTCCGAGTTCAAGTCTCTGGAGCAGAAGAAAACAAGCTTGCTCCCCCCTTAATATTACACCCTTTTAAGTATTTAAACAGTCTATCATATCACCTCTTAACCTTCTCTTCTCAAGGCTTAACATCCCTAGTTCCATAAGTCTTTCCTCATAGGCCATGGTTTCCAGACACTTCACCATTTTAGTTGCCCTCCTTTGGACACGCTCCAGTTTCTCAATGTCTTTTTTGAATTATGGTGCCCAGAACAGGACATAATATTCCAGGTGGGGCCTGAGAGAGCAGAATGGAGTGGCACTATTACTTCCCTTGATCTAGACACTATACTTCTATTGATGCAGCCAAAAATCGCATTGGCCTTGTTAGCTGCCGCAACACATTGTGGACTCTGTTCAACTTGTGGTCTACCTGGATGCCTAGATCCCTTTCACACGTAGTTTCATTCAGCCAGGTGTCATCCATCTTATACCTGTGCATTTCATTTTTCTGCCCTAAGTGCAGTACCTTACATTTCTCTGTGTTGCATTTCATTTTGTTAGCTTTGTCCCAGCTTTCTAGTCTATTCAGGTCATTTTGAATTTTGATCCTATCCTCTGGGGTATTAGCTACTCCTCCTAATTAGGTGCCATCTGCAAATTTGATAAGTATGCCCCTAATTCTGTCATCCAAGACATTGACAAAGATGTTGAATAGCACTGGACCCTGAACAGAGCCCCACTGGACACGCCACTGGTCACTTCTCTCCAGGATGAAAAGGAGCCACTGTTGAATATCCTTTGGGTTCAGCCAGTCAACCAATTACAAATCCATGTAACAATTACCTTGTCCAGCTTGTTTCATGTTTTTGTTTTATATACTCGTTAATTTGGTTAACTGCTATTAAGAGACATAGGCGGGTTACAGACTGCCAAAAAATATGAATGGAATACGTATTAGGGTTTGGAAGGGGCGGTGCTTCTGCACCCCCCTAACCCTAGTATGTATTCCATACGTACAACATGGCGGCGCCCCTTCCAAATGGGGGCCGCCATGTTTACGTATCGGATGCATAGCGTCCAGTCGTGTCATGGCGCCTATGACGTCGCGAATGCGCCAGCGGCGCCTCGCGATGTCATAGAGGCATTGCAAGAAGGAGCTCCATTTTGGAGCTCCTTTTTTGCTCCGCGCGGGAGCCGCGCGGTGTGGCTGCTACGGCTCCCTCACGGAGCAGGCGGCGGCGGTCTGTAACCCGCCATAGCTATCAGATTCTATGATATGGGATGCTCTGTAAACCTTTTAATAAATGAAGAGGTATTTTAATCCTATATATTCATATTATCAGACATAACTGCAGAGAATGTCAGCCTTTTGGATGCCACAAGTTTCCTCTCATTCTTCAGAGCAAGAAGGAACACCTTCTAGAAGATAAAGGAAAAAGGCTTCCAAAAGAACAGAAGCCTTGGGCGAGTCTCACTCTCTCAGCTCAGAGCATGGCCATGGGAAACCCACTCTGAAGAAACCTGCCAAGAAAACCCCTTCAGAGACTCCCATAAGGTCACCATAAGACCTGGAAACAACTGGAAGGCAGACACCAAGAACAACATTGGGAAATAGGTGCAAGCCTTGCCTTGGGAAAGTGCAATGACTGGGCTCCAGTCAATGGAGGTCTTCTTCAGGCAGAAAAGGGAGGTTTATGCAAATGCAGAATGACATCACTGCTATGGAAGGCTCTCTTGACCAATCAGAGAGCAAGATGAAGGTTCTTCTGGAAGCTTCCATGAGAAGGAGATATAAGGCCTGAGAGACCAAGAGACAGTTGGGGGAATTGTGTCGGTTGGAGATCGAGAGAGAGAGTTAAAGAGCGGATCGTGGAAGTTAGTCTCAGAATTGGACGCTTGGGTTTATTTATTTGTTTAATAGCTTGTATGAATTGAATATTATATACATACAAATATTGTTCCTGCAAGACTCTTAATATCGTGTATGGCTTATATTTCAGTTATATTTTGTTATTTATAATAAATATCTCCTTGGAGTATCTACTACTTGACGCTCCTTTTACACGTGTTTTGGCTCAGTTGATGCTTGGGAAGATCAGTAAAGAAGGACAAATAAGGTTCCTTAACTGGTCCCAGTGTAGGTTAAGGGAAATCCTTTTATAATTCACTGGATGGAGGCAGAGAGATTTAAGGAAGTTAAGGGTCTGCTAAGAGCCATAATGTCTAAATGTCTAATTAGCAATTTGTAATACACTCTGATAGTATTTTGGCTGAAGAGAGGGATATAAAACTATGATGATGATGATGATGATGATGATGATGATGATGATGATGATGTTTGGCTGCTTGAACCACCGGAGATCATCACAGTGAGTCAGTTGCAAAAGCCCATCTCACTCCAGAAAATAAAGGTACTTGAGGAGTTTGCACTCTACGTCTTTCTGTAATAATAGCTACAAAACTGATAATAGCATTTGGGACATTTTGTCATTTAAAAACAAATATGGAAGATTTAAATGCTGCTTTAAAACCTCTTTCCATCTGCCAGCTTTGTGCTGGTTTTGGGGGAAATGAGAAAGTGTTGGGAGGGAGGGGCTGCCAACAGAATTAGGAGATGCATTGCAGGCTATGGACAGTTTGCGGCCAAGAAAGGTCCAAAACACACAGCAGCAGTAGTCCAGTTTGAGAGCGCTTTCACTGCCCTGGCCCAGTACTAGGGAATCCTGGGAACTTGAGTTTATTGTGGCCCTAGAGCTCTCTGACAGAGAAGGCTCAATGTCTCACAAAACTACATTTCCCAGAATTCCCTAGCACTGAACCAGGGCAGTTAAAGCAGTCTCAGATTGGATTATTGCTGCAGTTTGTTTTGGACTTAGGTGACCCTTAGCAAGTCACACTCTCTCAGCCTCAGCGGAAGGCAATGGCAACCCCCCTCTGAAGAAACCTGCCAAGAAAACCCCATAATAAGGTTGCCTTAGGCTTGTCATAAATTAGAAATGACTTGAAGACACATATGAAGAACAGGAAAAAAGTGCAGTTATTTCCCAGGTTGTACATGGGAATGGGAGGCAGTGTGGTGCAGTTGTTTGAGTGTTGGGTTACAACTCTGGAAGCCATGGTCCAGTGCCCCACTCCACCATGAAACCAGCTGGGTCCCTTGGACAAGAAGTCACACTCTCTCAGCCTCAGGGAAGGCAATGGCAAACCTCCTCTGAACAACTCTTGCCAAGAAAACCCCAGGAGAGGCTCCCCAGAAGTCAGCAAAGACTTGGAGCCACTCCACAAAAAACTACAAAGCCTCAAGAAAGAGCCAACGTGGTTTAGTGGCTGGAGCATTAGACTATGACCCTGGAGACTAGGGTTCGAATGCCCTCTTTGCCACGGAAACCAACTGAGTGACCGTACGCAAGTCACACTCTCTCAGCCTCAGAGGGAGGCACTTGCAAACCACTTCTGGGCAAATCTTGCCAAGAAAAGCCTGCAAAGGGCTTTTCTTACGGTTGCCATAAGTCAGAAACAACTTGAAAGCACACAGTGAGAAAAGAGAAATAACACCACTAACACAAGGCAGCTAGGGAGAAAGAAAAAGAAAGAAAGAAAAAGAAAGAAAGAAAGAAAGAAGACATGGGAGTTGTAGTCCTCTGTTCAGAGGGATTGGAGGGGCCTTACTGCAGGGCAGGACCCCTCCTCTTTCTGGCCCTGTGGATGCTGGGATATCAAGTCCAGGAAATACACTGTGAATCCCATTCGCAAGAGAAAAGGCTACTACTGCCTTTCAGATCCAGTTTGCCCCAAATCCTTCATGAGGCCAGAAACCTCTTTGTTAGGAAGCGAACCCCGAATATCTCAGGAAGGCTCTCTATCTCCCAAGGCCCCTTCCCTCCAGGACCTCCTTCCACTCTTCCCTCAGTCTCTCTCTCCCCTGAAGGCCACCAACTGCCAAGCGCTGAGACAGAGGCAGCCATTTTGTGTTCTGGCAGCCATTTTGTGTTCCAGTGACCATTTTGTGTTCTGGCAGCACTTTTGTGTTCCGGCGGCCATTTTGTGTTCTGGCAGCACTTTTGTGCTGCTTGTGACTGTGGGGAATAATGTTCCAGAACCTTCTCTGAGGCCGCAGTTGAACTGAGGCTTCTCTTTCTCTCCTGAGGCTTCAGAGCGAGAAGGACGCCAGGCTCCAAGGGCCAAAAGGAAAGAAATGTGTCCCTTTGTGCCTCTGACTCTCCATTTTGGTGCAAAGGAAAGAAGGAGGGAAGGGGCCTGTGGGGTCTGAGGAAGGGGAGGCAGGGACTCAGGGCCAGTGGGGAGACTTTGTGGGCTGGGAGAGAGAGGTGGAAAAGAGACCCTCCCTTTGGGCCCTATCTGGGGAGGATCCCACCGGTCCTTGCCTCCCCCTTTGGGAAAGGAGACCCCCCTGAACCCCCTGGACTCACTCCTGCCACTCATTCCTAGGGCTGGGACTCAGAGGAGTTTCCTAGGTATTGTCACCTTCTGCCCTCCATGGCCATTGGCACTGACCTTTTCCCATTGCCTTCCCTCCCTCAGCCCTGTGGACCTCCTCCTCCTTCGCACTCAGAGCAACCCTTCCCTACAACTGAGGAGACGGCCTCTGACCCAAGGAGGCTCCGGCCATAAAGGACTGAAGAAGAGTCCTTTCTGGGGCTGCTAGCATTTGTGTCTTTGTACTGAAGGTAGGTCTTTATTCCTGGAGCTGGAAGAGGACCTTTGTTTAAATGTTTCAGTCCAGGATTGTGTGGAAGGGTTGCAGCTGAGAGAGTGAGTCCATGCTTTGCAGGAATAAAGTCCCAAATGCAGTCTCTAGCAGAACTGTCTTCCCAGAATGTGGAAGTGAGATTTCCAGACCCCAGACACACAATGCACCAGTGAGTCCTTTGTGTGGGGACTGTGTGTGTATGTGGTGTTTGCTAGAGTTTTATGAAGTATTCGTTTCACTGGGTTTATAAAATGAGTTTACATACATCTTCACTTCCCCCAAATGAGCATAATCCACAGTTCAATGTTCAGTCATAAACCTATACATTTATAGATTTTTGATATTTCAAGTGCAACACATTCAGCAGTGTGCATCTTTTTAAAAAATATACAAGGAAAAGTGAAGTAATTGTCATTTTGACAATACATCCATTCAGAAACAATCCACACAAATGTACATGCCTCAGTTTCTATGTGACTTTAGCAAGCAGAGGGAGGAGGTGCATACTTCATGCTCCTGCTATGAATGACATAACAAACACAGCAGTTACGCTTAGAGAAATAGTATCATCTACAAGAATGAAATAATTATTTTGACCAGTGTCTAAATGGGGAGGGGGCCATGATGAGGGGAGGCCATAGATCAGATCTCTAAGGTAATGTAGCTCTTATGCAGCCCAGGAGCTACAGCTTCTCCACCTGGGATATAAAGCAGGTCCTCCCGCTCCTCCTTTGTGTGAAAGAGAAGTCATGATGACACAGTGACTTTGAGTGCTGCAGGGTTTCTAGCCAAACCAAGCCTAATCCTTGTCTCTTTTCTCAGGAACTTCATCTTGGACACCTTGTACACGGCTTTGGAGTGTCTTTTTTTGGAAGTGACCGAAGTGCAGGGCCACCAGGATCCCCCTTCCCACATGATGGCCAACACAGAGGCCAAGCAGAGGGAGCTGGGCTCCAACAGAAAGAGGCTTCAGAGGTACAACAACTCTTTGGTAAGTTGCCATCCTGACTGTTAGTTTCATCTGTATCTGGGCCGGCTCATGAAAGCAAGCAGAGAACATACTATCCCAGTTTGGCAGAGAGAGTCCTGGTTAATCCTCTGTCACCTCATTTTTTGAGGGGGATTTGAAAATGTCCTATTTCACTCTCCTCCTCCCACTTTCCCCCTTCTCCTCAGGTCAGTTCAGTTGCTGCAAAATGTGTTCCAAGTTCAAAAGAGTGTGCATCCCATCAACTCAAAGGAGGGGAGAGGGGAGGCGGGAAGGGGGCAGGATCTTTCTCTTGCCAGGAGTCGGAGCAAAAACAAACTTCTGTACCCTTCCTCGCTTGTGTGATCATTATAATTAACAACTTTGGCCATCTGGACCGCCTTCTGGTGTTGCTTGTCGACATGTGTCTTCCTTTCCCAATCTGTGAAATGCTGGGGGATATGGAAGAATATCTCTGGACTTAAATTGAGTGTGGGCCCAGTGGCCCTCAAGCCCAGAGGACTCCCCAGAACTGTTTTTTAAAAATGAAATTTTCCTCTGAAATTAGGTGAGATATGGCTAAATGAGTCATTGGTGACTAAATGTACTATACATGTTGAGATAGTCAGTATCTTAATCAATCAATAATATTCCAGAAATGGCCAAATTTATATTGTTTATCATATTTTATATTATATTGAAAGAATTCGAGACAAATTGGATCTCAAAGGCTGTAGCTTTTCCTTGCTTGCAGAATTTAAAGTTTATTTCCTGGACTGAATTCTGAAGTGTTGAAATAATATTTGCAATGCACCATGTGCTTTCCTTCCCTTTTGTTTAGTCACTGTCTGGATGAGGGCTATTTTCTATTGCAGGTGACCTTTGCGGATGTGGCGGTATATTTCACTGAAGAGGAATGGAAACTGCTGACGAAAAAGCAGAAACTTATGTACAATTCTGTGATGATGGAGAATTATGAGAATGTGGCCTCTGTGGGTAAGGAACCTGAATCCATTGCCCTTCCTGTGAAGACTGAGGGCCCTTTCACAATTCACTGTCAGAGCGCTATGATTCCCCTTTAGAATTTTAGAATCAAAGAGTTGAAACAGATCACAAGGACCATCCAGTTCAATCTTCTGCCATGCAGGAATAGACATTCAAAGCACCCCCGAGAGATGGCTATCCAGCCTCTGTTTAAAGACCTCCAAAGAAAGAGACTCCACCAAACTCTGAGGGAGTATATTCCACTGTTGAAGAGCTCTTACTCTCAGGAAGTTCCTTCTAAAGTTTAAGTGGAATCTCTTGTCTCTGTGACTTGCATCCATTGTTCCATGTCTTTTTCTCTGAAGTAGCAGAAAGCAAGCCTGTTCCATCCAGAATATGACATCTCTTCAAATATTTGAACAGGGCTGTCATATCCACTCTTAACCTTCTCTTCTCAAAGCTAAACATACCCAGCTCCTCCCCAAGTCATTCCTCAGAGAGCATGGTTTCCAGACCATTCACCATTTTAGTTTTCTTCCTCTGGACATGCTCCAGCTTCTCAATATCTGTTTGAATTGTGGTCCGCCGAACTGGACACAGGATTATTGCAAGTGAGCCCTGGCCAGAATAGAATAGGGTGGCACTATTACCTCCCTTGATCTTGACACTATACTCCTATTGATACATCCTAGGATCACATTGGCCTCTTTAGCTGCTGCGTCACACTGTTGAGACATGTACATCTTGTTCTCTACTACCATTCCTAGTTCCCTTTCACACGTAATTTAATTGTCATAACAACTTCCTGCAGAATCTTGGAATTTCTAGTTTTAGAGAGGCACTATTGTTCTCCACTTTGTAAGGTTTCTAAATATCAAATCCTAAACTGCCAATTCTGGAATTTTGTGGGATGCAACTGCTATGCTTTTAGGGGAGTTTGGTACTTAGCTCAATAGAAAGAAATAGTTTTACTGGGGCAATAGTGACCTCTGGACTCAGCCAATCTATAGCAGTTCCTGAATCAAACAGATCTTGAGTGGGATTTTAAATAGATTTTTGTGTTTTATTTAGGGGAAAATCAAAACACCCAGACACATACATAGAAGTGTTCACGCACACACGCAAGAACTAGGTAACATAGGTGGGCATGGTGAATAGATGTAAGGCTTTGATAATGGTGATATGTTATCTATCCAGATCTTTATTCCAATTGCTGAGGATTTGAAATAAGGAGAGGTCAGTAGTTCCTGTGACAATTGGGGTTGGTGAGTGCATTGAGGTGTTTAGCCATGAAAACAGAGTGTCTGTCTGTAACTGGACTGACACCGAAGAACAGCAAGTCGGGGCTGATATTTATATTGAAATTGGTTTCTGCTTGGGAGCAGAAACTGTGGGTTCAGAAAGGTTTATATCACTTTAGAATATTTCCTTTGTGGGGGAAGAATGGTGTGAAACGAACTGAAAGCAATGGGTGTTTGATGCAAATACCTCAGACAAAAGGGATTAGCTCACCGCCTCTCAGATTCTTGTTGGCTCTGAATTTTGATCGCGTTCACAAGCCAATGTACACTACAATCTGAGGGTGATGCACCCAGATACAGCTCAAAAATATCATAGCAGAGTACGGACGCAAATATCCAGATATAGGCATTGGCAATGCAATGACCACTTTTCACACTTAAAAATAAGTCACAAACACAGTCGATTTCATCGAAATCCTTGGAGATTCTCTATCTTGAGTTGCAAAATAATACAAATATTTGAAAGCTCTACTCTGACTTCCATCAACTTCACCATCCCTTGTACACACAACTCCGATCCAATCCACTCCAATCTGCATGTCAGCTGTATATTGTCTTGGTTGTAAGTCCTTTCCTGGTGCCAAACAGCATGAAGTGACCTCTGCAGTTATCTTGCATCATGCCTTGGGCTCTGACTCAGGAGTCTATGGCACTCTCACAGGATATGATGCCTCCTGTCAATCAAAGTATTTTTGCACATGTTTCATTGAATATTTTTTCAACAGTCCTTTGACTATCTTCTTCCACTGATTCCCTCAAGGCAGTCTCCATGCAGTCACTTCTTTGCTAGTTCCTATGAGTAAGAATACAATAGTTCCATGGATTTAAAGGGCATAAGCAGCAGGGTCATGCTTGGGTTACTCACAGCAACTTTATTAATTTAATCTCTAAGAAGGAGGGGTTAATGAGGGCTAAATCATGCGGTAACACCCTCCTCTGTTAAGTCTGATTTTCAGTCTCATCTGTAATTGTCCTTCTTTACAGAAAAACATTTGAGTCATGAGAGAGTCCACACAGGAAAGAAGTCACATAAATGCCAGCATTGTGGGAAACATTTTGCTTACAAGTCAATCCTAGTCATGCATCAGAGGGTCCACACCAGGCAGAAGCCATACAAATGCCAGCATTGTGGGAAAGGTTTTCTTCGGAAGTCACACCTAATGACCCATCAGAGAATCCACACAGGAGAGA
>JACSCI010000139.1:0-21878 GCA_016801065.1 Sceloporus tristichus | reverse complement strand
TCCCATCTTCCAGTGCCCTCCTGATGTTGAACAGGGGTCAGACTACATGTCTTCTAGGATCCCATGTATTCCTATATATTACTTCATAGCAGAAGGGGGTTGGACTGCATGGTCCTTGAGGGTCCCCCCAACTCTACCATTTCTTGTTGGGGCTTCAATCAAAGTTTATTTTTGAGACTGGTTTTGTTAGCTCTGTGTGTGTGTGTGTGTGTGTGTGTGCGCGCGCGCGCCTTCAGGTTTTTTTAAGCATAGGAATGTTCTTTAAACATCTGCCAAACTTCCTTTTGACATGGTAATTGAGTTTGAAATGCAAAGTAATTAGCGTAATTATTCAACTTGTCTTTTATTGTCATTCGAGAAATCTGTGAAAAATATTTCGCTAGCTGCTGGAAGGGAGAGAAGAAATCACCTTTTGGAAGAAAAGGGCATTTGTGGGAAGAATATTTTTTAAAGAAATTCTCATCAAGTTCTCAATGAACGAGAAGAAAAACATGGGTTTCTCAAATCACTATCTTCACACTTCCGGCAGGCTTACGCACCCAACCACTTGTAAACAACTTTTGCTATTGTTGTTTTGTGGCTATTTTACAGTTGTAATACTGCCCCGATCCATTGGGAGAGGGAGGAAAATACAAATAAAACTTATTATTATTATTATTATTATTATTATTATTATTATTATTATCTGTCAGGTTGGTGGCTGCCTCCCAATCCCCAAGGCCCCTCTCCTGTCCCCTTCCAGAGGTCCCTTCCTATTCACACAGAGCTAGGCAATCCTGCCTTTGCTCCTGCCTTCCCCTCCTGGTTCCCAGAGGCCTAGAATGATAGAATCAGAAGAGACCACAAGGGCCATCCAGTCCAACCCCATTCTACCATGCAGGAATCAAAGCATCCCCGGCAGATAACCATCTAGCATCTGTTTAAAGACCTCTAAGGAAGGAGATTCCACCAAAATCTCCGAAGGAGTTTGTTCCAGTGTCAAACAGCCCCTATTGTTAGGAAGTTCCTCCTAAAGTTGAGGTGGAATCTCTTTTCCTACAGATTGCATCCATTGTTCCATGTTCTGGAGCAGCAGAAAACAAGCTAGCTTCCTCCTCAATATGATATTCCTACAAATATTTAAACAGGGCTACAGTACCACAAAACCCCTTAACCTTCTCTTCTCCAGGCTAAACATCCCCAGCTACCTAAGGCGTTCCTCATAGGGCATGGTTTCCAAATCCTGCACCATTTTAGTTGCCCTCCTTGGGACACGCTCCAATTTCTCTATGTCCTTTTTAAATTGTGGTGCCCAGTATTCCAGGTGAGGCCTGACCAAGCAGAATAGAGTGGCACTATTACTTCCCTTGATCTAGACACTATACTTCTATTGATGCAGCCTAAAATTACATTGGCCTTGTTAGCTGCCCCATCGCACTGTTGACTCATGTTCAACTTGTGGTTTACTTGTACTCCTAGATCCCTTTCATACCTAGTTCCATTCAGCCAGGTGTCCCCCATCCTATATCTGTGCATTTCATCCCCCCCCCAGCCTGATCCCCTTCCCTTTCTCCCTCCGCTCTCCAACCTTCCCTCTTGTCCATCTGCACTGCTTCATCATTTCACCCTCACCATCTCTTTCCTGCCTTTCTGTTTTTCACATTCCCTCCTTCTCTCTATCACAGACACACCCATTTATTTGATGCATAAAAGGGACACTTTGAGGCTCATTTGTTTAGAAAGACAGGATAATCAATATACAAATAATTCATTGGGAAGGGCAGAGCAAGGGGGCTGGGACCTGGACTCCAATTTTGGTGAGGATCAAGCACCAGGGAGCAGCCTTAAAACAGCCTTAAGACATCTGTAAGACAGGAATGGCCTGCTTTTGGAGACTGGGGTGGCGGTCACATTGGCCCCCATGGGATCTCAGGGGCAACTGCACATTGTATTGCCTTCAAATAGGAATAATATTTTGTCCCTTAGTATCCCATTGCATCCCTCTGGGGAAGTGGAGCAGAATCTCAAAAGGCTGGAAGAGGTACAAAAAGGTAGGAAACATAGAGATGTGCTGAGTACCATTTGGGTGAGAAATGCATTACTGGTAATCTCCATGCTGTCTTCCCACAAAATCCTAGAATTGGTGTGATATATGGGGGCGGAACTAGGTTTCAGAATTAAAAAGTCCTTTGCTTGCACCAAAAGGTTTATTGAGAAACTCAGGCAGAAGTGTCCATTAACACATCTAAGCAGTATCTGAAGTGTCAAAACCTTTCCCCTCCATCATTAACTACTTTCACACTCCTTCCCTTTCCTCCTCCTTCAGCCCCTAAACAGCCCGGCTGCCAAGGTGCCTCTTGCCTTCTTCTTCCACCTTTCACATACCCTTCTCAGCCTGGGGCATGTCTGCCACCCAAAGCTCACAAACCAGTCAGTTAAGAGCCTCCACAGCTGCTTCCTTTCCCCAAGCCATTCTAGGCCCCACTATCCTTACCAACTGCTTAAAACTACTAGCATTTAAACTACTAACAATTCCCCACTAAATCCCAATACCATTCTGGATGAATCACAGAAGCTGGTTCTGACAATTGGCAGTTTACAATGCAGTATTTAGAATCCTTATAAAGTGGAGAGCAATAGTGCCTCACTAAACCACAAATTCAAATATTCTACAGGATGTTGCTATCACAATTAAAATACGCTTGAAAGGGATCTAGGACTCCTAGTAAACAACAAGTTGAAAATGGGCCAACAGTGTGATGTGGCAGCTAAAAAGGCCAATGTGATTCTAGGCTGCATCAATACAAGTATAGTTTCTAGATCAAGGGAAGTAATAGTGCCACTCTATTCAGCTTTGGTCAGGCCTCACTTGGAATAATCCTGTGTCCAGTTCTGGGCCCCACAATTCAAAAAGGATGCTGAAAAGTTGGAACATGCCCAGAAGAGGGCAACAAAAATGGTGAAGGATCTGGAAACCATCAAGCCCTATGAGGAACGGCTTAGAGAGCTGGGTATGTTTACCCTGGAGAAAATAAAATTAACAACAAATATGATATCCATGTTTAAATATTGGAAAGGGTCGTATTGAGGATGGAGCAAGCTTGCTTTCTGCTGCTACATAGAAAAAGAGACACCACAATGGATGCAAGTCACAGAGAAAGAGGTTCCACCTAAACATTAGGAGGAACTTTGGGACAGTAAGAGCTCTTTGACAGTGGAATATACTCCCTTAGAGTTTGGTGTAGTCCACTTCTTTGGAGGTCTTTAAACAGAGGCTGGATGGTGCTTGGAATGTGTATTACTTCATGGCAGAAGTGGGTTGAACTGGATGGCCCTTGTGGTCTATTCCAACTCTGTGATTCTATAATGCTAGTGGATTCCGGTTCCTTACCCACAGAGGCCACATTCTCGTAATTCTCCATCATTACAGCACTGTACATATGTCTCTGCTTCTTCGTCAAAAGTTTCCATTCGTCCTCGGTGAAATATATCGCCACATCTGCAAAGGTCACCTGCAACATAAAATAGCCCTCATCCAGAGAGTGACTAAGCAAAAGGGGAGGAAAGCACATGGTTCATCCAAATATTATTTGATCACTTTATAATTCAGTCCAGGAAATCAACTTTAAATTCTGTCAGCAAGAAAAAAGCTACTGCCTTTGAAATCCAGTTTGTCTTGAATCTTTTCAATATAATATGCAATATAATAAACAGTGTAATTTAGGCTGCTTTATTATTTGTCGACACAGAAAAGCTTTTGACAGCATTAGCTGGAATTTTATGTTTGAATTATTAAAACAAATGAAAATGGGAGAAGCTTTTGTTAATAATGGGAAAGAAATCTATAACAATCAGACAGTCTGTTTAAAAATTAACGGAGAATTAATGAAAGAATTTGGTATACAGAGGGCAACAAGGTAAGGATGCCCGCTATCGCCGTTATTATTTATAACTGTATTAGAATTCTTAATGAACAAAATTAGAAATAATCCAAGGATTAAAGGAATAAAAATAAAGAAAGAGGAAGTGAAAGTTAGAGCCTACGCAGACGATTTAGTTGTAATATTGGCGGATCCGCTAAATAATATAGATGTTATGGGTGATTTAAAATGGTTTGGTAAACTTACAGGATTTAAGATTAAGAAAGGAAAATCAGTGATAAATTCGAAAAATATGAGCAAACAGGAAGAAGGAGTACTGAAACAAAAAACAGGATGTGATGTGGCCAATAAAGTTAAATATCTAGGAATCTGGCTGTACAATTATAACATGAACTTATTTGACAACAACTATAAGACAATGTGGAAAA
The DNA here is from genome assembly GCA_016801065.1 of Sceloporus tristichus. Classification (NCBI taxonomy): domain Eukaryota; kingdom Metazoa; phylum Chordata; class Lepidosauria; order Squamata; family Phrynosomatidae; genus Sceloporus; species Sceloporus tristichus. The sequence continues at coordinate 17,590 of JACSCI010000139.1, read as the reverse complement.
TGGTTAGTGAAGAAATGTGCAGATGGTCAAAGTTAAACTTACCGATGCTCAGCATAATAGCTGCCATAGAAATAGTAATTTTATCCAAGATTTTATTTATTTTTATTAATTTACCAATTAGCATATCAGCAAAGATTATGGAGCAATGGAACAAGGAATTTAAAAAATATATTTGGAAAGGGGGAAAAGCCAGAATTAAATGGACAATTTAAAAGAAACAAAAGAGAGAGGAGGATGTGCCATGCCAGATATAAAGCTATATAGATGGGCATGTAATATGGACTGGTTAGAGGATTGGATTAGGCTAAATAATACACAAACATTAAATTTGGAAGGTCCAGATCTGAGATTCGGGTGGCACGCATACCTATGGTATAACAAAATTACTGTTAACAGAGACTTTAATAATAACCCGATTCGCAGAGCCTTGTTGGAGACTTGGAGGAAAATAAAAGCAATTTTCTATTTCAAAATACTTGTTTGGGTGTCAACGCAAGAGGCGTTTGCTAATAGATGGGACTCTGGGAAATACTGGCGCAGATATATAGATTTAATAAAAGGAAAAGGAAAACAAGAAATGACTATGAAATCCAGAGAAGAACTGATCGGTGAAAAAAATGAAATAAATTGGTATAGTTACTACCAAATAAAAAGGATGTTCAATTAGGATATTAGGACAGTGGGAATTGAGATAAAATTAATGGAATTAGATGAACTGACAATGAAAATGGAAGAAAAGAAAATAGGTAAATATTATAAACTATTTAGAGAGAGAGAACTGGAAAATGAACCAATAAAACAATATATGCTCGATTGGGCAAAGGAGGTGGGACATGAAATTCCATTGGAGGCATGGGAAAAAGCCTAGAAAAGGACAAATGCTTTTAACAGATCCCAAGCCTTAAAAGAAAATTTCCTAAAAATTAGTAATAGGTGGTATTATACTCTGGTTAGATTAAAAAAGCTCTTTGAAGGGGAAACGGATACATGTTGGAATTGCCATAAAGAAAAGGTTACGATGATCCACATGTGGTGGAAGTGTGAAAAAGTGAGAAAGTTTTGGGACGAAATACACAAAATAATTCAACAAATATATGGTATCAAATTTAAAAAAAAAAACAGAATTGTACCTGTGAAATATGACATACTTCTTGAAAAGTGAGGATGAGAAAAAACTTTGGCGGATAATGTTATACTTGATTACATTGGCAAGGACGATGATAGCACAAAAGTGGAAATCAGAAGAAGATTTACGGATAGATGACTGTTTATTAAAAATCAGTGAGATCTGAGATAGATAAACTCTCCTATCTGTTAGGGAATAATAAAGGAGATAATATAGAAAAGGATTGGAAGCAAATTACGAAATACTGGGAAAAGAGATGGGGTATCAATAAAGACCAGGTTTAACATTAATAAAGAATATAGTAGGAAAAGGAGGAGAGAGGCAATATAGATAGGAACCAGGGGAAAGAATATATTCAAGGAAATCAAAGTTAGAAAGGACTCTTTTTTGTTAAATATAATTTGGAGATATACATGTGGACATACATTCCCTCATTTGTTCCCCTCTTCCTGAGAAAAAAAACCTGTTATAAGTTAATAAGGAGTAACATGAGAGAGGATATGGAAAATATTTGTTGATTAATAGACGGAATGTATGTAATATTAGCAAGAAGCAGAAAGACTACGGTAAATAACACACATAAGACAGCAGATTGGGAAGTGAAGAAGAAAAGAAGATAAGAGAGTATTGTATGTTGGAAATTGTGACTGTAATTGAACTTGTTTTTAGAACTGTTTGGGAAATACGTGTTAGAAATGAAAATGAAATAATTAATAAAGATAAATAACAAAAAATTAAACAATATAATTTAGGCCATGGCTGGGATACTGATGATGGATTATGATACTGACTATCCCAATGCATATTGTACATTTAGCCACAAAAGAATTATGGTGCATTTAGACATTTCTTGCCAAATTTTAGAACCAAATGCCATTGTTAAAAAACATTTCTGGGAAGCACTCTGGGCTTGAGGGCCACGGAGCCCACCCCCAATTTAGATCCAGAGATGTTCTCCCATATCCCCCAACTTTTCACAGATTGGAAAAGCAAGACACATGTGGACAAGCAACACCAAAAGGTGGTCAAGATGGCCAAAGTTGTTTATGAGGAAGATCACACAAGATAGGAAGGACTCAGCAGTTTGCTTTTGCTTCAGCCTCCTGGAAAGGGCCATATCCTATCTCCTTCTTTCTTCTCCTCTCCCCACTTTTGAGTTGATGGGGTGCAAACTGCTTGGAAGTCATTTTGCAGCAACGCAAGAGAGCTGAGGGAAAGGGGGAAAGTGGGAGGAGGAGAGAGCAACTGGGACATTTTTAAAAGCCCCTGAAAAAATGGGGTGACAGAGGATTAACCAGGACTGTCTCTGGTAAATTGGGAGAGTATGTTCTCCGTTTGCTTTCATGAACTGGCCCAGCAGTGACACAGATGAAAGTAATAGTCAAGAACCTTGACTCACCAAAGAGTTCTTGTATCTCTGCATCCTCTTTCTCTGGGAGCCCAACTCCCTCCGCTTGGCCTCTGTGTCAGCCATCAGGTGGGCAGGGGTCCTCGTGGTCTTGCACTTGGGTCACTTCCAGCAAAAGGTGCCCCAAAGCTGTGTCAAGAGGGCCGAGATGAAGTCCCTGAGAAAAGAGACCAGAGATTCAAAAAAGGACGCAACTTGGATCTCCTATAAAGAATCAATGCAAACAGATAGAACTGGTTATAGAATAAAGACACGAGAAGATCCTAATGATCAGGGTAATGATCTTTCATGGTTCTTTGACAGACAAGAAAGCTCTTCCTAATGGATAAAAAAAATCCGGTATTAGAAAATCAGACTCTGATTTAGAACAGGAAATAATGTTGAATAAAGAGAACAGCATCCTGCTGGTCAGATATGCAGGTGACATATGTCTCCTTTGGGCCGATGCAGAGGTGGGCATCCCCTTCCTCCCTCTGCTTCAAACAAAGCCCCCTGGACCTAGCATAGACTCACTGCAGCTCCCCTACAAAACAGATACTCCATGCCTTCTCAGAGTGGTGGGGGATATGGGGATGGGAAACTGGAGAGGGCCCTGGTTATGTCCCCGTAGATAGAGGTGAAATGACTGCATCATAAATAAATAATTATATCATCTGCTGAAACCTCCCTCTTCACCAACCCACCCCCCCAGACCTAGCATAAATTCACTGCAGCTCCCGTATACAACAGATACTCCATGTTAAAACGCTTTTGGCGTTGCTATGTTGCGCAGCACATGAGGCAACACGTTAACATATGGCGCCAGATTCTCCACCTTGACTGTAGTCAATAGTTTGTGAGCTGAAGAAACACCTGTCACTTTCTCAATGAGCAAAGAGACACTGTAATCTTCTTTCAGATGAGGCTTTTATGCATATAAGAAGTTGCACTGTGTACAACACTATATACATCGACACCCTCCACCATCCACACCAGTAATAACCCACTCTGAGGCACACACTGTCTTACTCTTCCTCAGTGACAGTTGAGAATGACAGTTGACAGCTGCATCAACATTCCAGTGATGCACTGTTTAAATGCTGACACATCTAACTGCCACTAGAGCTGTCAATGACTTCCACAACAGCTTCATCTAGTGGCCACATGCCTGTCATTTCCTGAGACCTGTTCACCATGGTCCTGACACTCCATGCCTTGTGAGAGTGGAGGGGGGTCAGGGGATGGGGAATTGGAGAGGACCCTGGCTATGTCCCTGTAGCTAGATGTGAAATGAGCGCATCATCTGCTGAAACCTCCTGACCTCCCCAGTGGCCCTCAGAGGAGAAGGCCTTCCTTTGGCTTCTGGCTAGAGAAACACAGCTGGATGCTTCTCCAATGCCTCGCACCCAACACTCTCATCAGGCATGGAATGAACATGGAGCATGGCTTCCACAATTCCCATTTTGCATTTTGTATTCCTTCTAATTCCACATCTATTTTAAACCTCTCCCTCATTTGATGATAAAGATACCAGTGACAATCTAGGCCAGATTCTTTAGGTTCTTCTTGTGTTTTGATCTCTAGTTTTCCTTGCGATTCTTTCATTACATCCTTGTATCTGAACCATTTAGTTTTCTGGATACTTTTCCTTCCGAAAAGAGCCTCATGCGGCAAACGCCATAAAGGTATTTTTGGACATATTCTACACTTGTTTTTCCCCCAGATCTTCAATAGAGCTTTTCTTACAAAATAATTTGAGCTTTCTTTATGAACTTTCTCTTTACCGTAAATTAGGTATTCATCTTTAGAATCATAGAATCGTAGAGTTGGAAGAGACCCCAAGGGCCATCCAGTCCAACCCCATTCTGCCATGCAGGAAATCACAATCAAAGCATCCCCGACAGATGGCCATCCAGCCTCTGCTTGAAGACCTCCAAGGAAGGAGACTCCACTACACTCCGGGGGAGTTTGTTCCACAGACAAACAGCCCTTTACTGTCAAGAAGTTCCTCCTAATGTTGAGGTGGAATCTCTTTTCCTGCAGTTTGCATCCATTGCTTCGGGTCCTAGTCTCTGGAGGAGCAGAAAACAAGCTTGCTCCCTCCTCAATATGACATCCCTTCAAATATTTGAACAGGGCTATCATATCACCTCTTAATCTTCTCTTCTCCAGGCTAAACATCCCCAGCTCCCTAAGTCGTTCCTCATAGGGCATGGTTTCCAGACCTTTCACCATTTTAGTCGCCCTCCTTTGGACACGCTCCAGTTTCTCAATGTCCTTTTTTAATTGTGGCGCCCAGAACTGGACACAATATTCCAGGTGGGGCCTGAGCAGAGCAGAATATAGTGGGACTATTACTTCCCTTCATCTAGTCACTATACTTCTACTGATGCAGCCTAAAATCGCATTGGCCTTGTTAGCTGCCGCATCACATTGTTGACTCATGTTCAACTTGTGGTCTACTTGGACTCCTAGATCCCTTTCACACGTAGTTTCATTCAGCCAGGTGTCCTCCATCCTATACCAGTGCTTTTCATTTAATGTTCACCCTCCAGACATAACAATTGTTCATTCTCTAACAGAACCCATTCTCTACTCCAAACTAAACAACAAGAAGCATAATAAAGTCCTCTTCTACTTTTGTCATCACAAAGTATTTTCGTTTTTATCCTGGCTCTTTTTTTAATTCCAAATAAATGTTGAGGTTTCCTTTTGCCATAGATTCAATGGATTTTCATTCTGGATGAAGGGTATCACTTGGAACAGAAACAGTATTTCAGGAAGGAAACTCATTTGGATCAGTGATATTGTTCCTAATAGCGATAAATGTAATTTCCCCCATTTTTCTAGGTCTTTTCTGATTTCCTTCCATGTGTCTCATAGTTATTGTGAAATGGATATGAGTTTTTATTTGTTACATTTATTCCTAGATATTTAACTTTCTTTCCCACTTTAAATCCACTAATTTCTTGCAGGATTTGTTCTTCCTTTTCCCCATATTTTCTGTTATTAATGTTGTTTTGTCTCTCTTTACTTTTAGTCCTGAAACATATTTCAATTCCACTATTACATCCATCAATTCCCTTGTGCTCTTTTCTGGGTTCTCCAGGGAATACAAACGTCGTCTGAGAAGACTCTCATTTTAATCTCAGTTGTTTTTAATTTTTATTCCATTGATCTTATTTTCTAATCTTATCCTATTATTCAGTGCTTCAAGGATCAGAATAAACAAAAGGGGTGAAAGTGGGAAAGCTTGCCATTTACCTTTAGAAATCTCAAATTCTTCTGTTTTTTATAGTTAACAATTAGTTTGGCTCTTTATACATTGCCTTTATCCATCTAATATAAGAAGCTCCTATTTTTTTCAAGTGTCATGAATCCTATGTTATTGAAGGCCTTTTCTAAATCGATAAAGATAAGTGCAAGTTTCTTTTCTTTCTGCCTTTCAAAATATTCAATTATATTTAAGATGTTTTGGATGTTATCACTGAATTTTCTGTGAGGAAGAAATCCCGATTGGTCCTTATGAATCTAGTTTTAAGAACTTTTTTGAGTCTATGAGCTAAAATCATAGAAAATAGTTTATAATCCATATTTAATAAGGAAATTAGCCCATAGCTCTTTACTTCAGTTGCATCTCTATCTTCTTTTAATCGCAAATTTATATTAGCTTGTTTCTACATTTTAGGATAATGGTTGTTTTTGATGGCATTTATCATTAATTTGAGTGGTGTTAACAATTGATCCTCAAATACTTTATAATAACTGGCGGTGAAGCCATCAGTCCTGGTGTTTCCCCCTTTTTAAAAACATTTTCTTATTACTTCCATGATTTCTGCTGTTGTGATCGGTCCATTTAATATATTTCTTTGTTGGTCTGAAAGTAGCTTTAAGTTAGCTTTTCCCAAAAACTCCTCTATTTTGGCTCTAGAGACGTTTGAGATCCTTTATACAATTTAGCATAGAATACTTGGAAGGTCTTCTGAATTTTATTTTGGCCAGATGTTAATGTCTAATCTTTTTGTATTTACGTAATGATGTTTCATTCTTTTAACTTTGTTATTTTATTTGTAAGCCATCTTCCTGGTTGTTTGAATGTTGAAAAATACCTTTGTTTTAGATATCTAAGTTTATTCTAGATTTCCATTTCTTCTTCTGTATAGGATTATGAGTGAAGATTGCATCCTGGATTAAGCTCATTTTTGGGATGTTAAGACCTATGTAAAATCATTTTATAAACCCAGTGAAACAAATACCTCACAAAGCTCTAGTAAACACCACATACACACACAGTACCCACACAAAGGACTCACTGGCTCATTGTGTGTCTGGGTATGGAAATCTCACTTCCACTTTCTGGGAAGACAATGCTGTTAGAGAGCGAATTTGGGGCTTTATGCCTGCAAAGCATGGTCTCACTCTCTCAGCTGCAGCCCTTCCACACAATCCTAGACAGAAACATTTAAACAAAGGTCCTCTTCCATCTCCAGGAATAAAGGCCTACCTTCAGTACAAAGACCCTGAATCCTGCAGCCCCAGAAAGGGCTCTTCTTCAGTACTTTATGGCTGGAGCTTTCCTGGGTCAGAGGCCGTCTCCTCAGCCGTAGAGAAGGGTTGCTCTGAGTGCGAAGGAGGAGGAGGTCCAAGGGCTGAGGGAGGGAAGGCAATGGGGAAAAGGTCAGTGCCAATGGCCATGGAGGGCAGAAGGGGACAATGCCTAGGAAACTCCTCTGAGTCCCAGCCATTCTAGGAATGAGTGGCAGGAGTGAGTCCAGGGGGCTGAGGGGGGGTCTCCTTTCCCAAAGGGGGAGGCAAGGACCGGTGGACCCTCCCCAGCTAGGGCCCAAAGGGAGGGTCTCTTTCCCCACCTCTCTCTCCCAGCCCCCAAAGCCCAGCCTCCCACTGGCCCTGAGTCCCTGCCTCCCCTTCCTCAGACCCCACAGGCCCTTTCCTTTTTTCCTTCCTTCCTTCCTTCACCCCAAAATGGAGGGCCAGAGGCACAAAGGGACACACTTCTTTCCTTTTGGCCCAAGGAGCCTGGCCTCCTTCTGACTCTGGAGCCTCAGGAGAGAAAGAGAAGCCTCTGTTCAACTGAGGCCTCAGAGAAGGTTCTGGAACATTATTCCCCACAGTCACAAGCAGCACAAAATGGCCTCCAGAACACAAAATGGCCACCACTTTGCAGTTGGCAGTTTGAGGCCTTCTGGGAACCCAAAATGGAGGATGAAAGGGCCCCAAAGTCAGAAGGGACCCCAAACAGGATTTCCAAACCTTAACAACACCTAAAATGCCAAACAAAAAGAACAGTCCCAGAGTTCCATAGCACTGAGCCATGGCCATTACAGTGGTGCAGAACAAGAATGTCCAGAGATGGTGGCATTAATGATAAGGTCTGGCGGCAGCTCTATCCTACCCCCCAGGCCTGATATCATCATCATCATCATCATCATCATCATCATCATCATCATCATCATCATCATCATCATCATCTTTGCTACAGCATGAGAGCCACCATTAAAAGCATTGGAAACCCCTTTGGGGAGTCCCAGTCTCCCACCATCAGAGAGAGAGGGCCATGCCTAGAAGGACTGCTGGGCCTCCTTCCTCCCCACCTTAATGGCAGTGGCCAAAGAAAAGCAGCAGCAGTAGACCCAAGCCAGGCCCTGCCATACCTCAGGGAAGCAGTGAAGCCTAGTGGTTCCATGCCTTGTCTCTCTGCTGTCACTCCACTCCCCCCTCTCTCTCTTCTTTCTGTCTATCTCTTCTCCTTCTACTCCTCTCTCTTCACTAACTCTTCCCCACACAGAGCTAAATAGAGAAGCAGAAGCTCCGCCTCTTCTTGAAGCTGGCCAATGGGGGCAGAGGAGCTGGAAGACCCCCCCCCCCTGCACCAGACACACATTTTGTGTTCCGGTGGCCATTTTGTGTTCTGGCGGCCATTTTGTGCTGCTTGTGACTGTTGGGAATAATGTTCCAGAACCTTCTATGAGGCCTCAGTTGAACAGAGGCTTCTCTTTCTCTCCTGAGGCTCCAGAGAGAGAAGGAGGCCAGGCTCCTTGGGCCAAAAGGAAGGAAGTGTGTCTCTTTTCTGAGAGAGTTTTCTTATTACATAGCTCTTCTCCTTCTGGGGAACATGGGTTTTAAAAGGGATCAGAAATGGCGAGGAGAGTTTTAATACAAGTCTTATTCACCTCACAAACAACTCTATCATATTGTGTAATATTGCACCACATTCAAGACATATTAGTTCAAAACCACAATCATATCCACTGTCCAAGCAAGAGTTAAACTACAAAGTGCCCTTCTGTTACCCTTCCGAATAGATGGGGATTGAATCCAAGGAAAGTCACGTGATGCGGATTCAGGCAAAGCGGAGTGAGTGCAAATTGTATCTCCACACTGGTGCATACCATGCAGATTCAACGATTTTAACTGGGGCCCTTGCACATGCTCAGTGGGGGTCTGAACTCATCCTGAACCTTTGCAGGTTCTATGACATGGGGTGCACTATAAACCTTTTAATAAACAAACAGGTATTTCAATCCTATATATTCATATTATCAGACATAACTCCAGAGAATGTTGGCCTTTTGGATGCCATAATGTTCCTCTCATTCTTCAGAGCAAGAAGCAACACTTCAGCTGCCTTTTAGAAGATAAAGCAAAAAGGCTTCCAAAAGAACTGAAGCCTTGGGCAACTCGCACTCTCTCAGCCTCAGAGGATGGCCATGGGAAACCCACTCTGAAGGAACCTGCCAAGAAAACCCCTTCAGAGACTCCCATAAGGTCACCATAAGACCTGGAAACAACTGGAAGGCAGACCCCAAGAACAACATTGGGAAATAGGTGCAAGCCTTGCCTTGGGAAAGTGTAAGGACTGGGCTCCAGTCAATGGAGGTCTTCTTCAGGCAGTAAAGGGAGGTTTATGCAAATGCAGAATGACATCACTGCTACGGAAGGCTCTCTTGACCAATCAGAGAGCAAGATGAAGGTTCTTCTGGAAGCTTCCGTGAGAAAGAGATATAAGGCCTGAGAGACCAAGAGACAGTTGGGGGAATTGTGTCGGTTGGAGATCAAGAGAGAGAGTTAAAGAGCGCATCTTGGAAGTTAGTCTCAGAATTGGACACTTAGGTTTATTTAATAGCTTTTATGAACTGAATGTTATATACTTACAAATATTGGTCCTGCAAGATTCTTAATATCTTGCATGACTTATATTTCAGTTATATTTTGTTATTTATAATAGATATCTCCTTGGAGTATCTACTACTTGACGCTCCTTTTACACGTGTCTTGGCTCGGTTGATGCTTGGGAAGATCAGTAAAGAAGTAGAAATAAGGTTCCTTAACTGTTGCAGTGTAGATTAAGGGAAACCCTTTTATAATTCACTGGGTGATGGCAGCGTGGTTTAAGAAATTTAAGGGTCTGCTGGGCTAAGGGTCATAATGTCTAAATGTCTGATTAACAATTTTTAATCCACTCTGATAGCCTTTTGGCTGAAGAGAGTGGTATAAAATATTATTATTATTATTATTATTATTATTATTATTATTATTATTATTATTACAGGGCCGCAGTTTGGCTGCTTGGACCACCGGAGATCATCACAGTGAGTCAGTTGGAAAAGCCCATCTCACTCCAGAAAATAAAGGTACTTGAGGAGTTTGCATTCTACGTCTTTCTGTAATAATAGCTATGAAACTGATAACAGCATTTGGGACCTTTAGTCTTTTAATAAAATATGGCAGATTTAAATGCTGCTTTAAAACCTCTTTCCATCTGCCAGCTTTGTGCTGGTTTTGGGGGGAAATGAGAAAGTGTTGGGAGGGAAGGACTGCCAACAGAATTAGGAGATGCATTGCAGTCTATGGACAGTTTGCGGCCAAGAAAGGTCCAAAACACACAGCAGCAATAGTCCATTTTGAGAGCGCTTTAACTGCCCTGGCCCAGTGCTAGAGAATCCTGGGAATTGCAGTTTATTGTGGCACCAGACTCTCTGACAGAGAAGGCTCAATGTCTCACAAAACCCACAGTGGTTTGAGTGTTGGGTTACAACTCTGGAGGCCAGGATCTAGTGCCCCACTCCACCATGAAACCAGTTGGGTACCTTGGGCAAGAAGTCACACTCTCTCAGCCTCAGGGAAGGCAATGGCAAACCTCCTCTGAACAACTCTTGCCAAGGAAACCCCAGGAGAGGCTCCCCAGAAGTCGACAATGACTTAGAGCCACTCCACAAAATACGACAAAGACTCAAGAAAGAGACAGTGTGGTTCAGTGGCTGGAGCATTGGAGTATGACCCTGGAGCCCAGGGTTCGAATGCCCTCTTGGCCACGGAAACCCACTGAGTGACCTTAGGCAAGTCACACTCTCTCAGCCTCAGAGGAAGGCACTTGCAAAACCACTTCTGGACAAATCTTGCTAAGAAAAGCCTGCAAGGGCTTTCTTTAGGGTTGCCATAAGTCAGAAACAACTTGAAAGCACACAATGACAAAAGAGAAGCAACACCACTGACACAAGGCAGCTAGGGAGAAAGAAAGAAAGAAAGAAAGAAAGAAAGAAAGAAAGAAGATGTGGGAGTTGTAGTCCTTGTTTCAGAGGGACTGGAGGGTTCTTACTGCAGGGCAGGACCCATCCTCTTTCTGGCCCTGTGGATTCTGGGAGATCAAGTCCAGGAAATACACTGTAAATCCCATTGGCAAGAGAAAAGGCTACTACTGCCTTTCAGATCCAGTTTGCCCCAAATCCTTCATGAGGCCAGAAACCCCTTTGTTAGGAAGCGAACTCCGAATATCTCAGGAAGGCTCTCTATCTCCCAAGGCCCCTTCCCTCCAGGACCTCCTTCCACTCTTCCCTCAGTCTCTCTCTCCCCTGAAGGCCACCAACTGCCAAGTGCTGAGACAGAGGCAGCCATTTTGTGTTCTGGCAGCCATTTTGTGTTCCAGTGACCATTTTGTGTTCTGGCAGCACTTTTGTGTTCCGGCGGCCATTTTGTGTTCTGGCAGCACTTTTGTGTTCTGGTGGCCATTTTGTGCTGCTTCTGACTGTGGGGAATAATGTTCCAGAACCTTCTCTGAGGCCGCAGTTGAACTGAGGCTTCTCTTTCTCTCCTGAGGCTTCAGAGCGAGAAGGACGCCAGGCTCCAAGGGCCAAAAGGAAAGAAGTGTGTCCCTTTGTGCCTCTGACTCTCCATTTTGGTGCAAAGGAAAGAAGGAGGGAAGGGGCTTGTGGGGTCTGAGGAAGGGGAGGCAGGGACTCAGGGCCAGTGGGGAGACTTTGTGGGCTGGGAGAGAGAGGTGGAAAAGAGACCCTCCCTTTGGGCCCTAGCTGGGGAGGGTCCCACCAGTCCTTGCCTCCCCCTTTGGGAAAGGAGACCCCCCTGAACCCCCTGGACTCACTCCTGCCACTCATTCCTAGGGCTGGGACTCAGAGGAGTTTCCTAGGTATTGTCACCTTCTGCCCTCCATGGCCATTGGCACTGACCTTTTCCCATTGCCTTCCCTCCCTCAGCCCTGTGGACCTCCTCCTCCTTCGCACTCAGAGCAACCCTTCCCTACAACTGAGGAGACGGCCTCTGACCCAAGGAGGCTCCGGCCATAAAGGACTGAAGAAGAGCCCTTTCTGGGGCTGCTAGCATTTGTGTCTTTGTACTGAAGGTAGGCCTTTATTCCTGGAGCTGGAAGAGGACCTTTGTTTAAATGTTTCAGTCCAGGATTGTGTGGAAGGGTTGCAGCTGAGAGACTGAGCCCATGCTTTGCAGGAATAAAGTCAGAAATGCAGTCTCTAGCAGAACTGTCTTCCCAGAATGTGGAAGTGAGATTTCCAGACCCCAGACACACAGTGCGCCAGTGAGTCCTTTGTGTGGGGACTGTGTGTGTATGTGGTGTTTGCTAGAGTTTTATGAGGTATTCGTTTCACTGGGTTTATAAATTGAGTTTACATACATCTTCACTTCCCCCAAATGAGCATAATCCACGGTTCCATGTTCAGTCATAAACCTATACATTTATAGATTTTTGTTATTTCAAGTGCAACACATTCAGCAGTGTGCATCTTTTTAAAAAATATACAAGGAAAAGTGAAGTAATTGTCATTTTGACAATACATCCATTCAGAAACAATCCACACAAATGTACTGTACATGCCTCAGTTTCTATGTGACTTTAGCAAGCAGAGGGAGGAGGTGCATACTTCATGCTCCTGCTATGAATGACATAACAAACACAGCAGTTACGCTTAGAGAAATAGTATCATCTACAAGAATGAAATAATTATTTTGACCAGTGTCTAAATGGGGAGGGGGCCATGATGAGGGGAGGCCATAGATCAGATCTCTAAGGTAATGTAGCTCTTATGCAGCCCAGGAGCTACAGCTTCTCCACCTGGGACATAAAGCAGGTCCTCCCGCTCCTCCTCTTTGTGAAAGAGAAGTCATGATGATACAGTGACTTTGAGTGCTGCAGGGTTTCTAGCCAAACCAAGCCTAACCCTTGTCTCTTTTCTCAGGAACTTCATCTTGGACACCTTGTATACGGCTTTGGAGTGTCTTTTGTTGGAAGTGACCGAAGTGCAGGGCCACCAGGATCCCCCTTCCCACATGATGGCCAACACAAAGGCCAAGCAGAGGGAGCTGGGCTCCAACAGAAAGAGGCTTCAGAGGTACAACAACTCTTTGGTAAGTTGCCATCCTGACTGTTAGTTTCATCTGTATCTGGGCCGGCTCATGAAAGCAAGCCGAGAACATACTGTCCCAGTTTGGCAGAGAGAGTCCTGGTTAATCCTCTGTCACCTCATTTTTTAAGGGGCTTTGAAAATGTCCTATTTCACTTTCCTCCTCCCACTTTCCGCCTTCTCCTCAGGTCAGTTCAGTTGCTGCAAAATGTGTTCCAAGTTCAAAAGAGTGTGCATCCCATCAACGTAAAAGAGGGGAGAGGGGAGGCGGGAAGGGGGCAGGATCTTTCTCTTGCCAGGAGTCGGAGCAAAAACAAACTTCTGTACCCTTTCTCGCTTGTGTGATCATTATAATTAACAACTTTGGCCATCTGGACCGCCTTCTGGTGTTGCTTGTCGACATGTGTCTTCCTTTCCCAATCTGTGAAATGCTGGGGGATATGGAAGAATATCTCTAGACTTAAATTGAGTGTGGGCCCAAGCCCAGAGTACTCCCCAGAACTGGTTTTTAAAAATGAAATTTGCCTCTGAAATTAGGTGAGATATGGCTAAATGAGTCATTGGTGACTAAATGTACTATACATGTTGACATAGTCAGTATCTTAATCAATCAATAATATTCCAGAAATGGCCAAATTTATATTGTTTATCATATTTTATATTATATTGAAAGAATTCGAGACAAACTGGATCTCAAAGGCTGTAGCTTTTTCTTACTTGCAGAATTTAAAGTTTATTTCCTGGACTGAATTCTGAAGTGTTGAAATAATATTTGCAATGCACCATGTGCTTTCCTCCCCTTTTGTTTAGTCACTGTCTGGATGAGGGCTATTTTGTATTGCAGGTGACCTTTGCGGATGTGGCGGTATATTTCACTGAAGAGGAATGGAAACTGTTGACGAAAAAGCAGAAACTGATGTACAGTTCTGTGATGATGGAGAATTATGAGAATGTGGCCTCTGTGGGTAAGGAACCTGAATCCATTGCCCTTCCTGTGAAGACTGAGGGCCCTTTCACAATTCACTGTCAGAGCGCTATGATTCCACTTTAGAATTATAGAATCAAAGAGTTGAAACAGATCACAAGGACCATCCAGTTCAATCTTCTGCCATGCAGGAATAGACATTCAAAGCACCCCCGAGATATGGCTATCCAGCCTCTGTTTAAAGACCTCCAAAGAAAGAGACCACCAAACTCTGAGGGAGTATATTCCACTGTTGAAGAGCTCTTACTCTCAGGAAGTTCCTTCTAAAGTTTAAGTGGAATCTCTTGTCCCTGTGACTTGCATCCATTGTTCCATGTCCTTTTCTCTGGAGTAGCAGAAAGCAAGCCTGTTCCATCCAGAATATGACATCTCTTCAAATATTTGAACAGGGCTGTCATATCCACTCTTAACCTTCTCTTCTCAAAGCTAAACATACCCAGCTTCCTAAGTCATTCCTCAGAGAGCATGGTTTCCAGACCATTCACCATTTTAGTTTTCTTCCTCTGGACATGCTCCAGCTTCTCAATATCTGTTTGAATTGTGGTGCCCAGAACTGGACACAGGATTATTGCAAGTGAGCCCTGGCCAAAATAGAATAGAGTGGCACTATTACTTCCCTTGATCTTGACACTATACTCCTATTGATACAGCCTAGGATCACACTGGCCTTTTTAGCTGCTGCATCACACTGTTGACACATGTTCAACTTGTGCTGTACTACAATTCCTAGTTCCCTTTCACACGTAATTTAATTGTCATAACAACTTCCTGCAGAATCTTGGAATTTCTAGTTTTAGTGAGGCACTATTGTTCTCCACTTTGTAAGGTTTCTAAATATCAAATCCTAAACTGCCAATTCTGGAATTTTGTGGGATGCAAGTGCTATGCTTTTAGGGGAGTTTGGTACTTAGCTCAATAGAAAGAAATAGTTTTACTGGGGCAATAGTGACCTCTGGACTCAGCCAATCTATAGCAGTTCCTGAATCAAACAGATCTTGAGTGGGATTTTAAATAGATTTTTGTGTTTTATTTAGGGGAAAATCAAAACACCCAGACACATACATATAAGTGTTCACGCACACACGCAAGAACTAGGTAACATAGGTGGGCATGGTGAATAGATGTAAGGCTTTGATAATGGTGATACATTATCTATCCAGATCTTTATTCCAATTGTTGAGGATTTGAAATAAGGAGAGGTCCGTAGTTCATGCGACAATTGGGGTTGGTGAGTGCATTGAGGTGTTTAGCCATGAAAACAAACAGAGTGTCTATCTGTAACTGGACTGACACCGAAGAACAGCAAGTCAGGGCTGATATTTATACTGAAATTGGTTTCTGCTTGGGAGCAGAAACTGTGGGTTCAGAAAGGTTTATATCACTTTAGAATATTTCCTTTGTGGGGGAAGAATGGTGTGAAACGAATTGAATGCAATGGGTGTTTGATGCAAATACCTCAGACAAAAGGGATTAGCTCACCGCCTCTCAGATTCTTGTTGGCTCTGAATTTTGATCGCGTTCACAAGCCAATGTACACTACAATCTGAGGGTGATGCACCCAAATACAGCTCAAAAATATCATAGCAGAGTATGGAAGCAAATATCCAGATATATAGATATTGGCAATGCACTGACCACTTTTCACACTTAAAAATAAGTCACAAACACAGTCAATTTTATCGAAATCCTTGGAGGTTCTCTATGCTGAATTGCAAAATAATATAAATATTTGGAAGCTCTCCAACTTCCATCAACTTCACCATCCTTTGTACACACAACTCTGATCCAATCCATTCCAATCCACTTGTGAGCTGTATACTGTACTGGTTGTGAGTCCTCTCCTGGTACCAAACAGCATGAAGCATCCTCTGCAGTTAGCTTGAATCATGCCTTGGGCTCTGACTCAGGACTCTATGGCAGTCTCACAGGATATGATGCCACCTGTCAATCAAAGTATTTTTGTACATGTTTAATTGAATATTTTTTTTCAATAGTCCTTTGACTATCTTCTTCCACTGATTCCCTCAAGGCAGTCCCCATACGGTATCTTCTTTGCTAGCTCCTAGGAGTAAGAATGCAACTGTTCAATGGATTTAGGGGCATAAGCAGCAGGGTCAGGCTTGGCTTACTCACAGCAACTTTATTAATTTAATCTCTAAGAAGGAGGGGTTAATGAGGGCTAAATCATGGGAATAACACCCCCCTCTCTTAACTGATTTTCAGTCTCATCTGTAATTGTCCTTCTTTACAGAAAAACATTTGAGTCATGAGAGAGTCCACACAGGAAAGAAGTCACATAAATGCCAGCACTGTGGGAAACATTTTGCTTACAAGTCAATCCTAGTCATGCATCAGAGGGTCCACACCGGGCAGAAGCCATACAAATGCCAGCATTGTGGGAAACGTTTTTCTTGGAAGTCAAACCTAGTGATGCATCACAGATTCCACACAGGAGAGAAGCCATACAAATGCCAGCATTGTGGGAAAGGTTTTCCTCGGAAGTCACACCTAATGACCCATCAGAGAATCCACACAGGAGAGAAGCCATACAAATGCCAGCATTGTGGGAAATGTTTTTCTCAGAAGTCAGTCCTAGTGAGACATCAGAGAGTCCACAGAGGAGAGAAGCCACACAAATCCTAACATTATATTTGTCAATAACGAATACAAAAAATATATTTTCAATCCAGCAGTGCAAAGAAAAGGCCCTTGTGATCTTATTTGTAAAATTTGTCTGTCAATATGTCTCTATATTTTCAAGTTGGATTTTGTTAAGTTTAGGTTTTAATTGCCAATAGTATAGATAAGTGCTTTGGGTTGTCAATTTGGCTGGGGATTGTGGGTTGTGGTATAGGTTAGGTAGATGGGAGGTTGGGATTTGTTGCAGCTGGTTAGAATAGTTATGGGAATTATAGCTTTTGCAATGTGTGGGATTTTGGCTTAAGAAAGTTGGGGGCAGGTATTAACAGAAAGGACTAGTTTCTGGGAATGGCAAAAGGGGGCCTTGTTACCTGTGGGGCAGAGACTGTGGGAATTGAAGGTGGGGGCCAGGTTTGGAAGAGGGTCATGTTTTAGGTTTTAGGGGTTTTAATGTACTGTTTGGATTGGAGTGGTCAGTTCTGGCTTAAACACTGAATTTCTATGTCTTCTCAATAAAGTTCTTTACTGTTTCAACACACTGGACTTTGATGCACAGAATTTCTGAATTTGCCCCAAAATGACCCTTTCTTCTCTCCTCAATTCTCATCTCCATTCCCAGCCATAAGAACAGCACAGACACACAGACACAAACATACAGGATACACAGAGAGAGCTATATTTCCAAAGCAGAGCCTTCCTTTCCTGCCTTTCCCTCCTGAGTCCAGCTCTGCACCTTGGCCTCCATCGTGGTCTCCTCAAAGGAAGCAAGGAGGGAAGGAAGG
>JACSCI010000138.1:0-55647 GCA_016801065.1 Sceloporus tristichus | reverse complement strand
GCCCCAGCCCAGTCCTGCCGCTGATTGCCACCGGGGCCTTTGGGGGGCAATTGTCTATAGAAGCCTCTGAAACATGCATTTATATTAACATTTTTTAAAAAATCAGCAAATTTTTTGCGTGTCCTCCATTTTTTTTTAAAAAAAAGTGTCCTCCATTTGAAAATTTTGTCCTACATCTGTCCTGGTTTAGTTATATATTTAATTTTTTTTAAATTATTTAATTATTTATTTTTTGGCTTCGGCCCCCCAGTTGTCTGAGGGACAGCAACCCGGCCCCTGGCTCAAAAAGATTGTCTACCCCTGCTCCAGACCTTTTTGGGTAACAAATGACAAGTTGTTGGGTCAGTTGGACTGCACACAATTTCTTTTACCATATGCTTTCACAAAGTACAGCCTATGAAAAGGCTTTTGTACATAAATGCTTATGGTGAAATAAATTGGTTAGTCTTAAAGGTGCCACCAGCATGCATCATCACATCCTGGGAGCAAATATTTTCCCATAAATGATCATCATGCAGCCATATGAAGTGAAGCGATTACCCCTTTTTTAGGCTTCTGCAGAGCTTGATAGCTAATAAAGGTGTTTGATTCATGAGCTTTGCTGGTTGGATGATGTTCCAAGAGCCTTGAAATGCAGGTTGAAAGGAGAGCTGAGACAAACAGTTTTACAGTTTTTGAATCTTGCCCAAAAGGGATAGGTTGAGTGTAAAGCAGTCATGCTTAAAAAAAAAATCAAAAAAGAAAGTTGAAATCACTAGTAAGACGTTTTCTGTCACTTAGCAACATAGGTAGATACTTATTTGTTTTTTTTAATCAGCTAAATTATAGGTCCTCAAATTATTCCAAAATCCATATTGGAGCAATAATTTTATTCAACCAACCTAAAGCAGCACAATATAATTAGCAAGATTTTGAGTTCTGCAGAATTCTTAATCAGACTAAATTATAAACAAAGAGGAAAAGGGAGAGCTGGGAAGTCTCCAAGAATCTTAATCTTAGGATGGAGGAGTGGATAAAATTAGCTTCTATTTCAAGGATGAGCAACATAGCTGCCCAAGAAAACCTGGAGGACTTCCCCCTGACCTCACTGTACCCATTTCGATAAAAAATATCAAATTTTGCTCCCAAGTGTCCTTTAGGAGATGGAAGGGCATTCTCATCATGTTTTGGGGACTTCACGGACCATGCCCTGGAGTGGCCTTCTTTAACAACAAAAAGTGAATAGAACTGATTTCCTTTTCACTCCCTATTTCAAAAAGAAATCTCCCCAAAGGTGTACCTAGTATATGTGACAGATAATTTTTTAATATCCCTCGTCTCTTCAACTGCCTTTTCTGGGTCTGGTGGGGCTGCAGGGCACAGGACAAAGGGAAGTGATTCTCTTTACTGCCAGTAGAGCCACCAGACCCAGGAAGCAGCCAAGTCTCACCAGAGTACCATGTGATGCCCCTCTCTCAGGTGTGTTCCAGTGCAGTGATGTCATTGGGGGGTGCAAGGGGTGCGGACCACACCAGGTGACACCCTAAAGGGGGGGGACACCCCTGTTCCTCAAACATCTGAATTTTGACAAAAACAGGCTGTGGCCTTTGCCTGTATCTCTTTCAGGTTTTGAAGAGATGATATGATGGCATGAGGGTCAATGGGAGAAAGGAGAGGTCCCAGGGTTTTTATAAAATTAAAAAAAATTCAAAATTCTAAATTATTATTTTTTAAAAAATAATTTTTTAATTTTAAAAAAAGCTTTCTTTAAAAACATCACATTTTACCAATTTTTTACTTTAATCACATGAAAGTATGTATAAGTAAACACATTTTTGTGTGCACATGATATTGTCATTTAAAGATAATTTAATTTTGCCAGTTGTTTATGTTACAACTGTTACCATTAGATTCAGGGATATATGGGAATTACGATTTATGATTAAATTAGTACAAAAAAAAAACATTGCTAAGGATTCTGTATGGGTGTGGTATGGGAGGAGGTCAATGGGGGGGTGACAGCATGGATTACCACATGGGGTGACACCAACTATAGTGACACACCACTGCTCCAGTGTGGTCTGCATCCCTGTACCCCCAGTAATGCGCCTGCTTCTCCTGTGGCTAAACTGGAAACCACCCCCAAAAGGGGATCCCCTCACACCGCCTAGAGAGCATTTGGAATAAAAATGATGGAACAAAATTGCAATTTCTGGCCACTGGAGAACGCAGGGAGCCTCCCATACATGGTAGAAATGCCCCCATATATCTTAAGAGGCATTTTAGGGCATGCTGGAGCAAATAAAGAAAAATTCCTGTAAGAAAACAAATCTGGAGCAAAAAAGTATGTAAAGAGATCTTGTAGTACCTTGGAGACTAACTGAAAGAAAGAAGTGGGCATCATGAGCTTTCTTAGACTTCAGTCTACTTCCTCACATGATTTTGGTGGAGTGTGAAGCCAGGGACAGATCTATATATGTCAATAGTGTGTGAGGATGTCAATTCAAATTCAAAATCCTTTGTGTATGGAAATGAAGTGGCAAGTCCAGTTAAGAGGAACAATTTTTTCCCTATATTCTCCCACAGTATATTGGCCCCACTGGTGGAATTGCAGACCATAGTCTGCAGTGAACATGTCTGACTACCTTTTGCGTGTCTATATAATTCACTATGGGAATGTGCCTGTGCTGTTTTAAAACTGTACTCAGTTGAAAGAAGACGGGTTGTCCTGGCCAGAGCTGTCCTGTGGTCCTGCAAAATTTCATAGGCTGTAAGTGTTTCTGACATTAATGTTTACCCCTAAATAAACATATTAAGATAGTTGGAACTGGTGCACTGTGAGAAATCCCAGAAGGTCTGCTCTGGTGAGAAAGCAACAGCAAAGCCCTTGCATTCCATGTGAATTGAACCAACAGTGGTGGAACGAAGCAAGGGATCATTTGCTTTTGGGAAGTGCTTGGGGCAGTGTTGCTCGGGGGTGGAGATGAGGAAGAAGTCATGGAAAGCTCAGCTTTGTAAGAGTTTTAGTAGTCCTATAATATGGACTTTTTATGGAGCAAAGATGAGCCAGTGGCTTAAGAGGTGCCCAGGGCCAAATGAGAAAATACATTATCATGGTGCTTAAAGTGGTTGCTTTTATTTCAAAGAAAAAGCAGCTGGAATGTGCTCCCTGTTTAGATTTCACTTACCTGCTGAAGCTCACCTGCAGTATCCAAAAAAGCCAGTGCAGTTCTAGTCTGCATCAATAGGAGTACAGTGTTCCAGTTGAGGGGAATATAATAGTATGACTGCATTTTGCTTTGGCCAGACAGAGGAGAAAAAAAATTAACAGAGGAATAAGTAATTAATAATAATAAGAGTGCAAGGTTGTTGCTTTTTTGGCTATGTTTGGAGCTAAAGGAAGAAATGGTAAGGACACAGTGTAGTGAATGCTAAAAAGGGTCAGAGAGAAGGGATAAATATAAGAGCTTACTGCTGAACATAACGAAAACATGTAGGATTTACATAAACTCAACCTAGATAATGAGGAAATTGAAACAGTTAAAAGATTTCCCATAGCTTGGATTGAACACTGATCAGACCAGAGACTGCAGTCAAGACATCAGAAGAGACTAGGAAAGGGAAGCGCAACTAATCTAAAATGTAAATATATACAACTGAGCACTAAAGTTAGACCTTTCCAAGACATTATATTCCCATTACCATGTACAGATGTGAGAGCTGAACAGTGAAGAAAGCTAAGAGAAATATAATCAACTCATTTGAGATGTGGTGCTGGAGAAGAGTGCTGAGGATACCATGGATAGCCAAAAAGACAAACAAATGGGTCCTTGAACAATCAAGTCTGAACTATTCCTGGAAGCCAAGATGATGAAATTAAGGCTATCATACTTTGGACACATCATGAGAAGGCATGATTTATTCAAAAAGACAATAAAGATAGGAAAGGTAGGAGGTAGTAGAAAGAGAGGAAGACTGTTGCCAGATAGGAGACTCAATCAGTGAGGTCACAGGCCTGAAACTGCAGGATCTGAGCAGAACAACTGAAGACAGAGGGTCTTGGAGATGTCTCATTCACAGGATCACCATGAGTCAGTTAACAACAGCAATTACTACTACATCTAGGCAGAAAACATGAAATGCATAAATATAGATGGGTGACACTCGGCTTGAAAACAGTACATGTAGAAAGGACACCATTGCTAAAGAGGGATATTGACAAGCCAGAACGTTTCCATAGGAGGGTGACCAGGATGGTAGAAGGTCTGGAAACCAAGCCTTATGAGGAATGGCTTAGGAAACTGGTATATTTAGCTAGGAGAAAAGAAGATTGAGCAGTGCTATGATAGCCATCTTTAAATAGTTTAAGGCATGTAATGTAGAAGAATGGATAAATGTGTTATCTGGTGTTTGAGAGGATAGGAGTTGAGCCTGGAGACTTAAGCTACAAGAACATCTTGAGAGTGGTAGCTGTTTGGCAGTGTAATAGGGTAGCCCAAATAACAATGGACTCCACTTCTTTGAAGCTCAATAAACAGAAGTTGGATGGTCAACTTTTGGTTGTGCTTTAATAGCATATTCCTGCAATGCAGGGCTTTCATTTAAAGGCGTTTGGAGGGCCTACCAATTCTATGATTTTATGAGTCTATCTCTCCTCATTATTATTATTATTATTATTATTATTATTATTATTATTATTAACTTTTATTTATAAAGCGCTGTAAATTTACACAGTGCTGTACATACAATCTTTTAGTTAGACGGTTCCCTGCCCTCAGGCTTACAATCTAAGAAGACACAACACAAAAGGAGAGGGGAGTGGTGGTGGGGAATGGGATCAGGTCCAGCAGTTCTTCTCCACCTCTGAGGCCTGGACCAAGGCAGATGGACTGGAGGAAGGGCTTGGCTTCTTAATGGATGGTTAAAAGGAGGCTTCCTGGGTCAGAGAGGGGCTCACCTCTGGGAATGCTTTTCTAAACAATATAGTCTTTAATTCAGTTTTGAAACTGGGCAGAGAAGTGATGAGGTGTGCATGTGGGGGAAGAAGGTTCCAGGAGTAAGGGGCAGCAAGCGAGAAGGGACGAATTCGGGAGGGGGCAGTGGTAGTCCTACATTGTGACAGGAGACCCTGACTACCAGAGCGGAGGGTGCGAGTAGGAATGTAAGGAGAAAGAAGGTCAGATAAGTAAGGAGGGGCCAACCCATGGAGGGCTTTGAAAGTCAATAATAAAAGCTTGTACCGGATGCAGAAGGGGAAGGGGAGCCAATGAAGGGAGGATAAAAGAGGTGAAACATGGTCAAAGCGGCGAGCGAATGTGACAATACGGGCAGCTGAATACTGGACAGAGATTAAAGGATGGAGGTGTGAAAGAGGAAGCCCTGTCAGAAGGAGGTTACAATAATCTAGTCGCGAAACCACTAGGGCATGGACTAGAGTTTTGGCAGTAGAGGCTGAGAGGAATGGACGGATCCTCATCTCTGCTTTCCATTGCTATGTGGCACCCCTCCAGCAAGAGAAACAATAGCTGGAATTTCCAACGAGAAACTGGTGTTGGTCTCTGACACAGATCAAAGACTGTTTTTCTTCCAAATAAAAGTGAATGCTTTAAGCACACTTTTAAAAAGTGTGATTAACACCCTCTTTAGTCTTCCAGCATTACCAAAACACTCTGCATCTGTCATTGTTGTTATGTGCCTTCAAGTCAACTCTGCTTATGTAAGCCCTATTGTAGGGTTTGTCTTAGCGAGATTTATCCAGTCTGGGATGGGTGGGAATTGCCATTGCCTTTCTCTATGGCTGAAAGAGGTGTATTGACCAAGGTCACCCAGTGGGTTTCTACTGCTAAGCAGAGATTGGAATGCCGGTCTTCCAAAATCCTATTCCAGCACCCAAACCACTACACCACGATGGCTCACTTTCATCTATTAACGTGTGGCAAAAAAATAGATCATAGCCCAAATCCTATGATGGGGTTCACAGGTATGTGCAAATGAACCAAGACACCAAATGTGAAAGCAAATTAGCATCCATGTATAGTGCATACCTCCATGCACCATAGAGCAGCCTGCTCAACTTTACTTTTGCAATCTTGAGCTGAATGCAGCAATTTTGCATCTGACAAAAATATTCTATCATTTTCATTGCAGAATTTATGCATGCCCAAGACACCAATAGGCAAGTGTAAGAAAAAAATGTGTATCTTCAAATGCAGGAAACATATTCAGGGGTAGCCATGTTGGTGTCAAAAGAGGGGTGCAGACCACACAAGGTGACACCACTGTTTCCGAAACATCTGCCTTTAGGCAGAAATGGGATGTGCCTTCCCCCTGCGTCCTTTTAAAATGCTGAAGAGGTGATATGAGTGGGGTCAGACTCAGTGGGAAGAGAAAGAAAAGGCCACAGGTTTTCTTGCATTAATTTTTTTTTTAAAAAAAAACAAACTTATTTTTATTCTTTTAAAATTTTCTTTAAAAATATCACATCTTACCAAATTTTCACTTTAAACACATGTAACTATCAGTATGTAAAGAGATCTTGTAGCACCTTTGAGACTAACTGAAAGAAAGAAGTTGGTAGCATGAGCTTTTCACAGACTTCAGCCTACTTCCTTAGATGCTACATGTAACTATGTACATGTAAATGCATTTAGGCTGTATGTATGATATTGTAATTTAAAAGTATACTTTTAATTTTGTTAATTGTTTTACTAGTTGTAGATAAGACTGATAGGTGACCCTTATTGAAAGAAATGTTCCTTTTTTGAGTCAGAATTCTTGTCCCTTATAAGATTTCTGACTCTCAAGTAAGAGACATTCCTAACAATACGAGACACTTACCAGTCTTATAAGGGACAAGATTTATGGTCCAAAATAAGGGACATTCCTTACAATGAAAGATACCTGCCAATCTTATAAGGGACACGTTTTCTGACCCACAACAAGGGACATTCCTTACAATAAGGGACACCTGTCAGTCTTCTATGGGGCAAGATTTCTGACCCTCAAATAAGAGATGGTTCTTACAATGAGACCCCTGCTAGTCTTCTAAAAGACAAGCTTTCTGACCCTCAAATAAGGGACATTCCTTGCAATAAAGTACACCTGGAAACCCTACATGCCTGGCATTAATTTGCCCCTATGGCTGTATTGCTTGCACTGTCCTCTGTTCCACTGATCCTTCTGTGTACAGTACATGGCTGCTCTGTGGCCCTGCCTCTCCCTCGGCTTTTCATTGTCCTCGCCTAGAGGTCAGCGCTTGCAAACAAGCAGGGAAACTCTGCTCCAAATAAAGAGCATATGATATTATCCTTCCTCCCTGCCTCCATCCCCATGCCACTGCTGGGCAGCATTAAATGCCGGCCAATGCCAAAGCTGACCTTGATTGCTCTTGGGCTGCCTAAGTCGCTGCCTCTCCTCTGGCAGGGATTAATGAAATGCATTCATTGATGTAATAGAGTAAGGAGTTCTTTTCAAAGTAAGCAAACCCCTGGAAAAAGTGACTGTGTTTCTGTGGGTGCGCTAGGTACTTGGGCCTTTTTCACTCAAGTTGCCAGAATGGTTAGGATGCTTTCTTCCTTTTAATTACTAGGGAGAGGAGACAATGGGGCACTTGTTTTCCTCTCTCTCTTGCAGTGAAAGGAACTCAACAAGTAATTTAACATGGTTCATCCACACCACACCCAGAAGGCTGAAATGTGGAGCAAATGTTACTTTGGGACACGGTGGCTGCAGTCTGGCTGATGACATATACGGGCATAACTTCCCATTATGCCAGCACTTCTTCTTCTTCTTCTTCTTCTTCTTATTATTATTATTATTATTATTTCTTACCCACCTCTCCCCAGGGATGAAGGTGGGGAACAACATCAGATACTTAGCATCAGTTAAGAACATCAGTTAAAAAAAGTCAGTTTAAAAGAACAAGGCACATACATATTAAAATAATCCATATTTAAAATTCATCATTTAAAATTGCAATTTAAAATCATCTGGCTAGGCCTGTCCCTATCTTGGAGAGGGGACCCAAGTCTAAATACCACATTTATTTATGTTTCATGATCACTTTATATACATAGCTTGAAGGTAACTATATACAATATTTTTAATAATTTTGGCCATGAAACTAAGTTTGTGCCCACTGCCCACTGAAGCATCAGAAAGCAACAGTGCCACTTGTCTCAGCCACCCCTGAAAAAAGTTTGGTTTTTGAAGTATTTTGGATTTTCGCATTCCAGATAAGGGAGACTCAACCTGTGGCAAGCTGAGTTTATTAGTCTTCCACCAAACGGCAAGAATGAAGGAACGGGTCCTGTTAGAAACAGGTGGATGTTTGGGACTGACGTGGAACTTACGTATTCAGTTCAAATTTGAAGCAGCAGAGTTACACACTTGGTGGCATTGTGCAGAGTGGAGTCTCCTTCTTTGAAGGTTTTAAACAGAGGCTGGATGGCCAACTGTGTGGGATGCTTTAACTGTCTGTTCCTGCATGGCGGGGGTTTGTTCAGGGTGGCCCTTGAAGTCCCTTCCAATTCTTGATTCTATGATTATATGTGCATTTGACTATGTATCTGGCTGCACATTCAGATAGGCATTCAGTTGTACAATGTTGCCATTCAGTACAAGGGTTGTGCAGCACAATCAGTGCATACCTCCATTTATAACCCCAGTGTCTCTGCCAGCGAATTACCATATATACTCGACTATAAGTCAACCCCATGTATAAGTCGAGGGCAAGTTTTGGGGCCAAAATTATGGATTTTACTATGACCCGTGGATAAGTCAAAGGTAAAACTTAGGGGCATATAGCAGAGGATCTGAAGGATGAAGCAAAGCAAAACAATGACAAAGAACGTACAAAATTCCAGCAGACATAACTCTTTGTGCTTACTGTTAAGGCTGGATGGATGAGAGAGTAGATGGGGTCGGTACTTCCAGGACAGATAATACTCTTGCTTTTCACCAGGGGATGGTTCCTTCTTTTAAATAAGAGTTAAGATACAATACTTACATTGACCCACGAATAAGTCCTTAGGTTTTTTGAGTCATTTTTTGACCTAAATTTCTAGATTTAATACATGAGTATATATAGCCAAAGATATTTTGTGAGCTGCTGTGATCCAGTGGAAGCTGTTTTTTCAGGGAAAGTAGGACATGGCACATACCTGGTTTAGGCTACCTACAACTAGCCTCCTCACCAGGACGCAAGCATCATTTGAGGGCCCAGTGCAAACTTGTAACAGAGTCCCCCTTCTCAACCAGCCCCCCAACACAAACTCACAAGATATGAAAAAAGTTTGTTTTAATCCTCAAACTACTGTTCAGTGTTATATATTTCTACCACCTCTGAGTACTCCTTGCCTAAGAAAATTCACAGGGCCACCAAGGCAGGTTGAAGGCACATGCGCACACTCAACCCATTATGTATTTCTGAGGGAGAATACCTGTATTTGCTAGTTTTGTTTAATAAAAATGTCCTGTGTCATTAAAAAAGGGATTATCCTGTCAATGTTTTTATTTTATTTTATATTTGTAATTCTCACCAACCAGGTTATGAACCCTGGATTGGCTACATCGCTGACATCAGTCACACAGGCTCTACATCCAGATTTCATGCATTGAGCAGGATGTTGGACTTCAGTTCTATGATTCTAAAGGTGTTTCCACATTGCAGAAATAAAGCAGTTTGACACCACTTTAACTGCCATGACTCTATCCTACAGAATCCTGGGATTTGTAGTTTGGTGTGGCAGCAGGACTGTCTGACAGACCATGCTGAATACCTCACTGATCTACAAATCCCAGAATTCCCTAGGATGGAGTCATGTCAATTAGAATGGTGTCAAATGTCTTTACTTTTATAGTACGGAAGAGCCGTTAGAGAGGATGGCTTCTTTGCAATCAGCTGTAGCCTGAACAACAGCTCCTGTTTGCATGCATCCTCAAGGATGTGCACTTGCTGGCCACAAGATATTTCTTAAATCTCTCCAGGTTACTAAAAGCAAGTTGCCCAACAATTCTCATGCAAAACCAACAGTCCCTGAGCAACAGTAGCAGCTCTTCACATGATCAGCTCACTAGGCCTTAAAGGGATGTTTCCTTTTAGGACATTATTCAAAACTAATAGTAAAAGTTGGAAACATCCAGAGTTGGTGAAAGTTTATTTTTTGGACTACAGCTCCCAGAATGTTCTAATCAGCCTCATCAGAGGTTGTTTTGTCTTAGAGAGTCTTGGAATTATGAGTTGTTGTTGTTATTATTATTATTATTATTATTATTATTATTATTATTACTATTTCCAGACTGTGCTATATATTTGAGATTTTAAGGATTTCTTTTGTGGGGAGAGGCATGATATGCCAGGTGGGGCCTGACCAAAGCAGAATAGAGTGGCACTATTACTTCCCTTAGCTACTCCTCCTAATTTGGTGTCCCCAATTTTGTCCTCCAAGTCATTGATAAAGATGTTGAATAGCAGATGTTTAGCCTGGAGAAGAGGTTAAGAGGTGATGTCATGTTGAGGAGGGAGCAAGCTTGTTTTCTGCTGCTCCAGAGACTAGAATGCGGAACAATGGATGCAAACTGCAGGGGATGCTTTGATTTAGATTTCCTGCATGGCAGGGGGTTGGACTGGATGGCCCTTGTGGTCTCTTCCAACTCTATGATTCTACGATTCTATGATTCATTTTGTTGCATTTTTAGATAACTGGGAATCAGAAACCCTTGCCAATCCACTACAAAATTTTCCTGCAGATGTTGATATTACATATTTAGTAACCTTTCCCAGATATTTCAAAGAATCAGGAAGGTGTGGCTGTAATGCTCTCTATATGGGTCTGTCTTTGAAAAGTGCTCAGAAACTTCAGTTGGCCCAAAGAGCCCTGTTTGCAACAGCTCCATTGGCTGCCGGTTCATTTTGGGGCACAATTCCAAAGTGCTGGTTTTGGCATAAAGCCGTATATGGCTTGGGTCCAGGTTATTTGAAGGATCTTATCTCCCTATATGAGCCCATTCAAAGGTTAAGATCATCTGAAGTGGCCATTCTCTCTGTTCAACCAGCCCCTCAGGCTCATTTAGTGAGAACATCTAATCTAATATAAGCTTCCCAAACATTGTGTCCCTCAGATATTTGGGACTATGACTTCCTATGTTGGATGCCAGGACTCTGGGAGTTGTGGTCTCCAAAACAGTAACGTTTCCAAGTTCTGGTTTTTGCAGAGTTCGCACATCAGTGAGTTCCCCTATTAGCACCAAAGAAAAAGCATGATATTTGGGTAGCATTATCACAGGCAACCCTTTCAGTGGAAGAAATTAAATGATTGTGGGATCAATACTTTGGATCAAAAGGCAAAATAATTTTTGCCTTTTTTTAATAAGGCAGTTTACTTATCAGCTAACTGTGTGAGCACAGATTCTCATGAAAATCCCAAATCTTGTGTTGACTATATATGGACCATCAGCCCTGAATGCCTTAACCTTCCCTGTTGTTCTGGAAACATGAATCATATCCTCAGAGATTTTGCAACCAAGAAATCTAGTTTATAAATGTTTGTTTGGAAGCACTGAATTTGATGTTAAGGAAGTTAGACTTGATTGGCAAAAAGATTGCCCTGTATAAATTATGCAGTGGAAAACTGTTCTGCCTCTAATATATAAAACCACTTTAGATCTAAAACTATTCTTGGGTGTATTGGACACTGTTACACCTTTTCAGAAAGAATTGATCTACTTCAAATAAATGTCTACAATGTAATGTAAATAATACATGTACTTCCTTGTGGCATATGAAGTATGTATGTTTAGTTCTTACCCCTTTTTGGTTAGATATGTTACAACATTTTAATATTGTATTAGCAAGTTGTTTGGTATTTGTAGATGCAGATTTTCTTTTCTTTTGCTTTAAAAAATTACATTACTCTAATGTGGAATTTAACTGAGGGTCAACTTTGTTGGATCCTGTAGCCTTTTACCATTACAAAAAGATTTGAATATATATTTTCTAGAGGTCCACCAATATTCTACATTGGCTACTTAGTAATGTCTGAATAAGTAATGTCTCCTTGTAGTTTGGATCAAACATTGATCAGAATGGAAACTACAGTTAAGAAATATGAAGATTAGGAATGGGAAGGACAACTATGAAAGAACTAGGCAAAATCCTAAAGAGTAAATAAATCTGATTAGTAAAGTTAGAATCATCCAAACCATTGTCTTCCCCATCATCAAGCACAAATGGAAACCATGCCCTATGAGGAACGACTTAGGGGTCTGGATATGTTTAGCCTGGAGAAGAGAAGGTTAAGAGGTGATATGATAGCCCTGTTTAAATATTTGAAGGGATGTCATATTGAGGAGGGAGCAAGTTTGTTTTCTGCTGCTCCAGAGACTAGAACGTGGAATAATGGATGCAAACTGCAGGAAAAGCAATTCCAGCTAAACATTAGCAGGAACTTCCTGGCAGTAAGGGCTGTTCAACAGTGGAACACATTCCCTCGGGGAGTGGTGAAGTTTCCTTCTTTGGAGGTCTTTAAACAGTGGCTGGATGGTCATCTGTCAGGGATGCTTTGATTGTGATTTCCTGCATGGCAGGAGGTTGGACTGGATGGCCCTTGTGGTCTCTTCCAACTCTACGATTTTATGATTCTATGAAATGTGAGAGCTGGACAGCATAGAAAGCAGATACAAAGAAAATAAACTCATTTGAGATGTGATGTTTGAGAAGAGTACTGAAGATACTGTGGATGGCCAAAAAGACAAGCCAATGGGTCCTGAGCAGATCAAGCCTGAACTCTCCCTGGAAGCCAAGATGATTGAATTGAGGCTGTCATACATTGGCCACATCACCAGAAGGCATGAATTACTGGAAAAGGCAATAATGCTAGAGAATGTAGAAAACAGTAGAACGGAAGGAAGACCACATGCCAGATAGTTAGGCTCAATCAGGGAAGTCATCTAAAAGACTTAAAGAAAGACAAGAGATCTTGGAGATGTCTCATGCACGGGGTCACTAGTCAAGTTCGACTCTAGGCAGCTAATAACAACATCAATGTCTCATGGCCCAAGTCCTTCACAAAGAAGAATAGCCATTAGCTAGATCAAGGGAAAACATCCTTTCAGCTTACAACTGGGGCACAAAGAGAAGAATGTTTCCACTCCCTTCCACTGGTGATTGAAGCTGTGATAAAGACTTGCAACAGACATCCTCCTTCTGATTGTCAAAGAGTCTCTCGCTAGCCAAAGTGGGATGGAAATATCATCTTCCTTATGCCCTAGGCAGAATATGAACAGACCTCCTTTGCCCAGTCTGTTATGAATCCGCAACTGCAATACTGAATGCTAGACTTTAGTTTCAAGAAAATGTATTTTTGGAAGTTTTGTCCTACTAAAGTAGGAACATGCCTAGCCCTTGCAACTGACTAATAACCCTAAAGCCCTCAGATGTCTTCTGATCTTGCAATCTAAGCAGGGTCAGTCCTGGTTAGTACTTGGATGGGAGCCTGCCAACCAGGTGCTATAGGGTATATTTCATTGACAAAACCTCTGGGGTCCCTCTGGGGAGAAAGACAGGATATAAATAAAATAAATATAAATAATAAAATAAATAAAACTGTCACTGACTATTCCTTGCCTATGAAATTCATTAGATCCCCATAATTTTTTATCTGCTTTGAATCTCATTTTGAGAGAAAGGTGGGATATAAATTCAATAAATAAATAAATATCATATACACACATTGACCCTTGTCCATATATCTTATGCATTCTCCTTCCCCCTTATCTTTTCCCCAACCTTTATTCTATTTCTTTTTAAAACTGTACTCATATTTTTACAATCCCATTAAAAAGGGGGAAATCCCCCCCCCCAAATCAAATAGAACAACATTTTTGGATTTGAACCCTCACTATTAACTTGAACCAGTACCTCAGCCTCCAGCAACTTCATGCTACTGCAAGATGTAATTCAGGATGTGAACTAAGACATTCCAAAGTTTCTTGCTTTGCAGAATTTTGTGGCTTGTTTGTGGTTGTGAAAATTATGCAACTCTGAAATAACTTTGGTTTTTGCAATAGTGGCCAAATGGCAGTCAGCTGTAAAGGGAGAGGGGAAGACAAAAAAGAAAAGGCATGACACATTTGCAGATCAATGACTTGTTTCTGTGTAAGCAATCAGTCTGAACCTGATGAGTACATTTTAAAGCCTTAGAAAAGCAACAGATTCAGAAATGAAATCTGTCAGATGGGATGGATATGCAGCAAAAGTAATCTTGTTCTCTTGGAACACTGGCCTTTCTTGTAATTGCTCCAGAAAATATAGCCAGAATGCAATAGTAACAAATAATTATGGACATGTTGCATGGTAAATTCTCATCACAGAAGCTTGAACAAGTTACTCTTTTTTAGACTATGGCTGGCATCATATTAGTGAGTAAGGCAGACATAAGCTCCATTTGCACATGGTTGCACGTTTTTGACAATGGCATAACATCAGTCACCATTATCCTTTATGACCTGTTGCATTATGTAACTTAACATGTACCTAGCTATGTAGTGAAAACCAGCGTGGTTTGGGCATTGGACTACAACTCTGGAGATCAGAGTTTAATTCCTTGCTTAACCACAGAAACCCACTGGGTGACTTTTTGCAAGTCACACACTCTCAGCCCCAGAAAACCCTATTATAGGCCCGATTTAAACGGGCACTATGAGGTGCCCCTGTCACGTGCAAGGGGCAGTGCTTTCAAACGCCCCTCACCCCTCGCACGTGATGGGGGCACAAAAATGGTGGCGCCCTATACACATGGGCACCTCCATTTTGACGTGATGGACGCCTAGCATCCGCACGTCACAGCACCCAGGTGATGTCGTGAGTGTGCCAATGACGCACTGCAGCGTCACTGGTGTGTCGGAAAAGGAAGCCACTTTTTGCGGCTTCTTTTTTTTTTTTTTAATAAATTTTATTATTAAAACAGTTGTGTATTGTACATAAATAAGTTTACAATCAACTACATAATAAATAAACATCATACAAAACATCAAACAAGTAAACATAGAAAGAAAAAAAAACAATAAAAGAAACATCTCATTCTTATACATTCATAATAATTTGCCGGAGGAAAACCTTCTTAAGTTTTATACCAACCCTCTTACCTATTAACCCTCAACTATCTATCCTACCCTAATCTTCCTTCTTAACTCTCTCGCTTCCTCTTCCTCAACTCTCCTAGCTTCTTTTAACTACTTACTCTAATCTTCTTCACTTTCTTCTTCTTTCTCAACTACTAACTCCTTATCATTCTGTTTTCCTCTTACATTCCCTTCAATCTCATCTGGGTCTACCCTTCCCATTCTCACTTACATACACACATAGACTGACTTCCTTTCACCAGTATGTGTTCTATTATTGATTAATATTGCCTTTCTTAAATCACAAAAATATATTAACCTAGATCCACTTACCCTAAATTGCCATGTATATTATCATGTACACAGTCTTAAAACTTCAGTCCTCTATAAATCTATATCTTTAAATAAACAGCTTATCCATATAAGTATCTCATACAAAACATGTAGCCATTTTGCCCCATTTGGATTCCAAAAATTTGAAAAACCCCTCCCAATCTTCTTTAACTTGGTCTTTAGATTTATCTTTCATAAACTGTGTCAGTCTGTCCATTTCTACTCCTTCGTACAGTTTATAGATCCAGTCTTCAACCGTCGGGTTTGTCTGACACTTCCAATGTTGCGCATAACATATCCTTGCCATAACAACCATGTAATACAACATTTTTTCCTCTCTCCCTTTTATATCCTCTTCAAATATTCCCAATAAAAAACATTCCGGCTTATGTTTTATCTCTCTTCCCATAATTAAATTAATTTGATCATTAATGTCTTTCCAATAGTTTTTGGCAAATTTGCATGTCCACCAACAATGGTAGAAGGTCCCAATCTCCTTCTTACACTTCCAACATTTGTTATTTGAATTTTTGGACATTTTTGCAACCTTAACCGGGGTTAAATACCACCGGAAAAACATTTTATAAAAGTTTTCTCTTAAATGTTGAGAGACTGTAAGTTTGAAGTTATTTTTCCATGTTCTTCCCCATTGGTTCAAATTTATAGAATGCCCAATATTATTTGCCCATATAACCATCTGCTGTTTCACAACCTCTTCTTCCAAATCCCAACTTAGCAATAATTTATATATTTTCCCAATCACTTTTTCATTGTTTTCCAATAAAGTTTGTATAAGTGCTGACTTATCCCGTGTGGAAGCGAACCCATACGTCTTTCTATCCTCTCGGAATCTTTCTTGTAATTGCTTGTAAGCGAACCAATTGATATTCCACCCTTCTTTATTCAGTTGTTCCTTAGGTTTCATTTTAATTTCCATTTTCCCTTTATCAATGATATCACTATAT
Source organism: Sceloporus tristichus (assembly GCA_016801065.1). Taxonomy (NCBI): domain Eukaryota; kingdom Metazoa; phylum Chordata; class Lepidosauria; order Squamata; family Phrynosomatidae; genus Sceloporus; species Sceloporus tristichus. The sequence continues at coordinate 39,250 of JACSCI010000138.1, read as the reverse complement.
CTGATCCAATCCCCTTCTTTTATCATCTCTTTTCTATGGAAAGCTTCTTGCGGTGAAATCCATCCTGGTATTTTTGGAATTGCCCTATCTTTGTATCTGTTCCAGACTTTAATGAATGAACCTCTTATACAATGAGTTTTGAAAGATTTATTTTGTTTCTCTTTCCCATAAATCAAATAGGCATGCCAACCATAAAATATCCCGTCTGATTCCACATCCAACAGTATATCGTTTTCCAACATAATCCAATCTTTAATCCATAGTAGACAACAGGCTTCATAATACAACCTCAAATTTGGTAAATTTAGTCCACCCCTTTCTTTCACATCCTGCAGCAATTTGAATTTAATTCTTGGTTTATATCCTCTCCAAATGAATTGAGATAAATCTTTATCCCATTCTCTAAAGGTTTTATTAGATATAATGATTGGCAAAGTCTGGAACAGATATAGAATCTTTGGAAGCACCATCATTTTTATTGTTTCTATTCTTCCCATAAGGGATAATTGCAGTTTGTTCCATCTAATCAAGTCTTTTTTTATGTTACTCCATAATTTTTTATAATTGTTTTCGAATAGTTCCACTGTTTTATTACTTATTTGCAATCCTAAGTAATTGGTCTTCTTAACAACTTGAATACCGGATTCTTTCTCTAATCTTGTCTGTTCTTCCCTGTTCATGTTTTTAGTCAAGATTCCCGATTTACCTTTATTCAGCTTGCATCCTGACACTTCACCAAATTTATCCAATATTTCTACAATTCTCCCAATATTTTCATTTGGATTCCCACTAAACAAAATAATATCGTCCGCAAATGCCCTAATCTTATAATTGTTTCTTTTCAATTTCAATCCCTCGATTTCTTTAGTCCCAATGGTCTTTTTAATCAAAATTTCTATCACCATTAAGAATAATAAGGGGGATAGGGGGCACCCCTGTCTTGTACCTCTTTGGATCTCGATAAAATCTGTTTTCTCTCCATTAATTCTAATTTGAGCTCTCTGGTTACTATAAATCTTTTTTACCCAATTCAAGAAGTTGTCACCTACTCCAAATACATTCAGTGTTTTTAGTAAAGTATCCCAATTCACAGAGTCAAAGGCCTTTTCCAAGTCTAAGAAGAACAAGCCCAATTTTTTATCATTATGTTTATCATAATATTCCAGTACATCTAGTAAAAGTCTCGTGTTATCTCTGATAAATCTTTGAGGTAAAAAACCTCTTTGTTCCAACCCAATTGTGTCCTTCAAACAATTCTTTAGCCTTTTTGATAATACATAAGCAAAAATTTTGTAATCACAATTCAAGAGAGATATTGGTCTATAATTCGAAGGGTCTTCCAAATCTTTATTTTCTTTGGGGATTAGAGTTATTTCCGCTACTTTCCAAGAAGGAGGTATATTTCCTAATATTGCATCGTTCATAATTGTTTGGAGGGTTTCAACCACTTCGTCTTTAAACGTTTTATAAAATAAATTCGTTAACCCATCATTTCCTGGTGCTTTCCCTATTTTGGAATGTTGAATGGCTTCTTCAACTTCCAGATTAGTTATGGGTTGATTAAGTTTCTGTCTCATCTCCTCCGAAATGGGTTGAATATTACAGTTTTGAAGATAGTCCTCAAATTTCCCATGTTCAACTACTTTTTCTGCATATAAATTTTGATAGAATTCTCTAAATATTCCTTTTATTTCCTCCTGCTTTGTTGCCATTTCTTCCCCTCTCCTAATTCTACAAATTGTCCTTCTCTGTTTTTCTTTTCTTAATCTGTGTGATAACCATCTACCTGTCTTGTTTGCGGCTTCTTTTTCTTGCTGCCGCCAAGCCGCGTGGTATATCCGCTGTGGCTTGCCAGCGGTACCACCATCAGACCGTCCTTTAAGGACAGTCTGTAGTGTGCCATAGGCTTGTCTTAGAGTCACCATAGTTGGAAATGACTTGAAGACACACAACAACAACAAACTATGTAGCAGTGGTGCTAAGAAACCCTTTACTGAATTGCAAAGATGAGTAACAGGACGCTGACAAGAGTACTCTCTACTCCATACGATGGAACTGCTTACAGACATAAAACTATTTACGTAAGACCCCAACAAGATACTGGCTAGTTTTCAATTGAAGTTTGCAGAAGCTGAGCTGTGCATGTAGTGGCATTGTACATGTGGTGCCCTTGTGTACTGTACATAGGAACATGCATTGCACATTCTACATTACAAATGTAAATGTGCATTGGGCGATGTAATCAAGCATGTTACATTTTTTGCAAACTCAGGTGGAATTCATTAATGCAAAATAGTCACCTAACTCCATGAGTGTAAAGTTACATTCTGCCTCCTTGAGGTAGTATCTCAGCCCATAAGGCCCCAAACCCCTCCAGCCAAGGGTATTTTTGGGGAGAAGGGTATCTTTTCTTAGCTCAGTTGCCTGGGTGTCTGGCTTTTCCATCTCATTCTGTGTCATACATTGCCTTTTCCTCAATATGGGCTGATAAATCAGGTTGGCAGCAGACCAACCCCCCCCCCCCCGCCCTGCAATGTCCAGCTGGGGCAGTAGTCAAGATGCCAGCATCAGACCTATAAGTCTATAATCTGTAATGCACCAGAGGGGATGTGAGGTACCAAAGCACCTGATGATGCTCACCCGAGGGAGAGCATATCAGGTCATAGCCTGAAGTGACTTGGGTGTAATTTCTGTTTATGTCCCTTGACAAGGAGCACAAATTAAACAGACAGGCTTGATTTGCCTCCCCTGCCGGCATTTCTTTCCTTTTTTCTCATTTGTGGACAGAGTACACTAGCATTTCCCTTTTCTTTCAGCTTTAACTGCCAGCTCTTTCCAGTTTTTTTATAGGCATGCTGATCTCTTCAGTAAGGCATCTGGAGCCGAGTCCAAGGTGAGGAGATGGAGCATAACTTTACACTCATGGAATTACACTGTGGTTGCACAATACCGTGTCATAACTGAATTGTGACACTGTGCAACTGGAAAATAGATGTCCACTAATTCTTTTTTGTTTATGTACATATTTTGCAATTTAGCTCTAACTGTGCTTTCTCAGAAGTAACCAAGAAGCTACATTTTGCAGCCTTGCTTTAGCAAGTCAGTGCATCACATTTACTGGCAGAAGTGGTGAAAAGCATCACACACAGTGTGCAGTGCATAAAAACGTATTGTCTTCATTGTGTGCCTTCAGGTCATTTCTGACTTATGGTGACCCTAAGGCAAACCTATCATGGGGTTTCTTGGCAAGATTTGTTGAAAGGAGGTTTGTCATTGCCTTCCCCTGAGGCTGAGAGCATGACTTTCCCAAGATCACCCAGTGGCTTTTATGGCTGAGCTGGAAACTGAACCCTGATCTCTAGAGTCACAATCTAACACGTAAACGGCTATGCCACACTGGCTCTTCACGTATCAATCTATCTATGCCTAAAACTCTCCAGTGCCCAAGTGGATCATTTGCACAGGACTAGGAAAGAGAAGTCCAAACTGAGTCTGAAATGGCTACACTTGGAGAGCTCAGATACTTCCTACCATTTGCCCACAAAATGAAAAAGTTACATTTTAAAGAGTATTGTCGTTATTGTTGCATGCTTTCAAGTCACTTCTGATTTATAGCGACCCTAAAATGAATCTGTTGTAGGGTTTTCTTGGCAGAATTTGTTCAGAGGGGGGTTGCCTTTGCCTTCCTCTGAGGCTAAGAGAGTGTGACTTGCCCAAGGTCATTTAGTGGGCTTCCATGGCCAAACAGAGATTCATACTCTGGTTTCCCAGTGGACTAGGACAGCATTCACAGAATTTCCCAGCAAGCATGGATGGCAGTCCCCAAAAAGTAGCTGAAAAATAACTTTTCAAAACTACTTTCAGAAAGGAAGGAGTAGGCTTCTGGTGTTGGCTGCTGAAAGATGACTAACCATTTGACACTACTTGGGCCTCTCTATGGACTTTATTGCACTGCCTCCGGTGCCCAATTTACCTCTTCCAAATTGGGCTCAAAGTCTGAAATTATGCTGATTTTATCACACTGACATTTTCTTCAGAATGGCTTTCCGTTGCCTCCAGTGTTGAATTCAGCCCGTGTAAATCGCTTCAGCTGCCATTTTTTTCCATTCCAAAGCTTCTGATTTGGAAAATATGGCCACCAAAGTGACTTACAGGGCCCAAATTCAAGACTGAAGGCAATGGGAAACCATTTTGAAAGAAATGTCCATGCGATAAAATCAACGTAACTTCTGAATTTGAGCCCAGTTCGGAAGAAGTAAGTCAGGCACCGGAGGTGGTATGATGGGGTCATTAATGGAACTGGCATGAGCCAGTGGATAAAGAATATGTGGATACAGAGGGCAACTAATCAGTGCCTATAGTGCATCATTTGATTCACTGGGACTGTGGGAAGAGCAAATGAATTCATAGATCCACTGTCAGTCACAGAGTGTTGATATTCAGCATAAGATGACTGTAGCATAAGATGACAGCTCCTGCTGTCGGCATTCAAAGCCCTCCATGGACTGGCCCCTCCTTACTTATCAGACCTTCTTTCCCCTCACCTTTCCACTCGGGCCCTCCGTTCTGGTAGTCAAGGTCTGCTGTCCCAGCCCAGGATTTCCTCTGCCCCATCTCGGATTCGCCCCTTCTCACTCGCTGCCCCTCACTCCTGGAACCTTCTTCCCCCACAAGCTAGAGCCATCACTTCTTTAACTAGCTTCAAAACGGAGTTGAAAACCATCCTGTTCAGAGAAGCCTTCCCAGGCATTGTATAATTGTCGCTTACTATCTGATGTTCTTTTGTTGCCTGTTTATCGAACCATTTCCTGTATTGCTATGTATTGTATATGTATTATCCTACCTGAGAGTATGCATTTTCCCTGGATGAAGATTAACCTTCCATTTTGAAGCCAAGCCCTCCCTCCAGTCCATCTGCCTTGGTCCAGGCCTCGGAGGTAGAGAGGAACTGCTGGACCTCTTACCCTTTCCCGCCACCACTCCCTTCTCCTTCTGTGTCATGTCTTTTTAGATTGTAAGCCCGAGGGCAGGGAACCGTCTAACTAAAAAGATTGCATGTACAGCGCTGTGTAAATTTACAGCGCTTCATAAATAAAGGTTAATAATAATAATAATAATAATAATAATAATAATAATAGTGCAACCACCACTTAACCACTTGAGTGCAGATTTACATTACACAATGTACACATAATCCATTGGTCCTAGGGCTGGCATGGGGGCAGGTGGGTGTTTACATGCTCACCTGTCTCTGCATCATGGATCTGCTTATGTCACATGCCCCTTATCTTATTCCACCGCTGCTACTAGTGAGAAGACCCCCCTCTGATATGGAATGGGATGCCTGACTGTAACCACATGACAGGCACCCCATTTTATGTCAGACATGATGGGGGGGGTCTTCTCACTAGCAGCAATGGCAGAGTAAAGTAAGGGATGCATAGGGCTATCTGATGTGCTGGGATTTGTGGCGGTGTTTCCACAAAACTACACAGCAAACAGCAGGTCATGTTAAGACACTTTGACCCAGGATCAGACTGAATCCATGTCTGGTCTGGTGGATCCCAGCCTGATCCCAGCCTGGGGCAAATGGCCTGCATCATCCAAATAGGACACACACACACACACACCAATCTACAAAAGCTTATTCTACAATGTTTTTTCACTCAGTCTCAAAGGTGCTACAAGATCCCTTTTTCTACTGATTTTCCAGACTAACATGTCTATGGGGCGTTTCCACTTGCGATTTAAAACGATTTTAAATACAGCAGTTCGTTTTAAAACGACTCAAAATACAGCGAGTGTTATCCCGGTTTTCAAATCGCTTTATTTTTATCGTTTCCATTTACGTAACGTTTTATTTTGATTCGCTGTAATTGACACAGTATCGTTCCCATTCATGGATGAATCGGTGTATATTTAAATTGGTTTTGTTACTTTTTCGTTCATATTCACTTGTTTCGGCTATGAATGTCATGTCAATCAAAGCAACGTCATCATGACGTCACAATAATTTGGAGTAACATGCATCGATGTAGCGTGTACCTGTGTTCCCACTACCTGACCGTTTTTAATTCTTTTTAAATTTCACGGTTATTTTTTTAAAAGAGCCAATGAGGAGGCGCTTAAGTGCCTATGAGCCTGGAAAGTGCAGGAAGGGCTGGTTTAGGCAACCTGATGTGAGGGAGAGAGAAAACTGCCTCTCCCAAGAACTTTTGTTTGGTTGATTTGGAAGGAAGTTCGTGGGGAAGGATGGTTGAGGGAGAGAGAAAACTGCCTCCCCAAAGCACTTCTACTTGGCTGCCTTGGAAGAAAGACCCCAGAGAGGCTGGGGGAAGTTCCTCCAGCAAAGCAGTTATCCTTCTGGCTTGGAGATTGGGGGAGTGATTTTTTTTGGAGGGGCGGCAGCCAATGAAAATCATCTGCATCCGAGGCTCTTCTGTTGCATTTCCCCAGACAAGAAGGAGCCTTATTCGTCCTCTTCTGTGTCTCCCCATATTAACTGCCATAACTCAGTGCTAGGGAATCCTGGGAATGGTAGTTTATTATGGCACCAGCACTCTCTGGCAGAGGAGGATAAATGTCTCACAAACACAACAGTTCCCATAATTCCTTAGTATTGAGCCACAGCAGGTTAAGGGATCTCAAACTGTATTATTTCTACAGTGGGTTTTGAACTGCAGATGAGGTTTCTTTCCCCGTAAATTAAAAAAGTTGTTACTTTATAATTTACTTTAGAAATACACACACACATACAAATATACATTCATATGTGTATATATATATGTGCGTTCACACAAACATACAAATATGTATGTATGTATATACCTATATGTTTGTGTGTGTATGTGTGTGTGTGTGTGTGTGTGTGTCTGTGTATGCATGTGTGTGAGAGCATTCATATATAAACGTGTGTGTATAAATGCACACACACACACACACACACACACACACCTACCTACCTACCTATCTATATAGTGTGTGTGCCTGTGTTTTCGCCAAATCATATCAAGGAGGAGAAGGCACAGGGCTTCATTGGGGAGAGAATCTTTGGGGAAGATTGCTCCCTGGGCTGTCTTGGGAGCGATGAAGAAGGGATGTCCTGCAAAACCCATCCCATAGTTCCTCTGGAAAGAGCCTCGATTCCCCAAATTCGCTTTGCCTGCCCCATTGATCTCTGGGCTGTCTGGGGGACAATCAAGCAGGCATGTCCTCCAAAGCCCATCTGCTGCTCAGGTACTCAGACAGAGGTGAAAAAGAAAAAAAGAATAGTTAAAAATGGTGTTCAGTGGCTCTCCTCACACATCGGTCTATGAATGAGGAGCAGAGGGGAGGTTGCAATCCACCAGAGGAAAGGCTATTATGTGAATGGAAGAAAATGGCGCTGGCAATGCAGAAAGAGACCAAAGAGGGTGACACCCCCAGGCCAGCCCCATGAGCGCTGCTCCTCCCATCTTCAGGTTCCCGAATCAGACACCCTTTCGTTCCCATTTAAATACAGCGATTCGTATATCGGCACAAGGGATAACCTGGGGTAAAATCTACTATTTTTTTGCACCGATTTATAGGCTTCTGATCTGGTTTAAATGTTTGAATTCGAATCAAATTTGAATCGCTGTGGGAATGATAGAGGGTAAATCTAGAACTGTTCTAGAGTTAATTCGAGATTGAGTGGGAACGATACACCCTGGATTCGCTTTGTAAACCGGTGTATAAGTGAGTGGGAACGCGCCCTATGTCTCTGGACTCTGTCACATGGCAGGCAAGCATCATGAAAACGTGATTAAAATGTGGTAATAGCACTATCAGGGGGGAGATTATCTCACACACACCCATGCTTCTCCTATTTGTATCCCATGCATAAACTGTAATGGATGTATAATTGGGTAATAACAGAAACTCCTGTTATTACGCTATTGCCATGTTTTAATCATGTTTTCATGATGCTTGCCTCCTCCGTGTGATAGCGTCCTCTGAATTCATAACTAAATTACTGATGTAGGATTTTCACCATTTTAACTTACTGTGGTTTTAGTTTTATTTGTCACATTGTGTTGGGAGCTACCTTGGATCCAAGTACTGAAGGGAAAGGGATGTAACAGAGCCTAGTTCTCTTTTGCACTGGGTTTCTCTGTTACACAAGAGAGTTTGGTAAAGTTACTTTTTGAAACTACAGTTCCTAGATACTCTTACATTCACATGTCTCCTCCTCTTCCTCCAAGCAGCTCACAACAATGTACATAAAGTTACCAGATTTTATTTTCAGAGCACACAGTTAGGACAGACAGAGGTAGGAAACACATGGCCTTCCAGATGTCAGACCTCAGCTCCCACTGGTCCTAGTCAGCACAGAGAAGTATGGCGGCTGATGAAAATTACAGCGCAATGACATCTGAGTTTTCTTCCTTTATGCTATGCTTATGGGCTCCCCCCTCCAAAAAATGACCCCTCTTGGAAGCAGAATGCTGGGTCAGGAGTCAGAAATAGCTTTATATATTCCTTATAAAACCTCATAAGGAAGGTTCCACTAAGAGACATTGGCTCCTACATTACGGGGATAGATAGGTCATAATATTTATGAGGTTACACAGTAGTTGTGCAAGACCATTTCGTTAGTGAATTGCATAATTGTGCAAACAAAGGAGTGACCAAATGTGCAACACTGAACATTATGCATTTGTGTGCATGCCCAGTGCCTAATCGTGCACCATGCGTGGGATTTTGCTTCCACAACCTGGAAATGAATATGGCTATCATGCCTCGCACTCCCTTAGTGGAACTTATACATGACTATAACTCCCAGAATCCTCCAGCTAGCATACACTGCACAAACATCATCCCAGCAGCTATCACTACATAAGGATCTGCCATTGAAGATGATGACTGAGAACAGTGGTGGCTGGTGATTCGGATGTCAGTGGGTCAGTGAATCCACATTTGGTTTTAATTCAAACTATGATATATGCTGAACCTATTTGAGGGGCTTGGAGTCAATTTTTTGGGTTATGCTTTAAAGCAGGATGAATAAAGTGCAGCACATGGTCTACATTCACCCTCTGTATGTGGTCCTAAAACTCCTCAGAAGCCTCAACCCCACACAAAGTTTAAATTTTCCTAGGTGATTCTTCATCCCCAAACAAGTGAAAATAACAGCAGAACTCAGCAACTTTGCCCCCAGTATCCATGCACACACACCAAAATCTTTGAAATCCCATCCCCAGCAGCTGAAAACAAAACAGGACATGACGTGATGTGACATCATTTCCAGTCATCTAAGGTGTGATGGTGCAGGAGAAGTGCAGGGGTGAACCAGAATGGATGTACCATCTCATTGACAATGGAAGCCATCACCTGTGTATAAGGGCCTGATGGAATCTTTCTCTCCAAGATCTGCTGAGTCTATATCACAAATCTAAACCATTAATTTTGCAACACCTCTGGGGCTCCTTCATTCTGACCTCCCTTTCCCCATATTGTGGTTGCAGCATTTTCCCTGTAAAGGCAGACTCCACAAAGAAATACTCACAAAGGCTCATCATAGGAGGAAGAGGTGATCATTTACAAAGGAAGACAAAGGGCAGAGCCAGGCGGCGCCAGCGTCTAATCCCTGGGCACTGCGCCATCAACCACCGATTCCAAACCTTTTCTCCCCCTTAGGTTGCGGTGACATCCATGGGACTGCCCCAAGGCTTACTTGTGGTTTGGGTATGATGACAGCAATGGTTCACCAGTCCCTCAGCAGTATACATCACTTTTCCAGCTGCCCTTCTTTCAAATCACCCAGTGCCTCTGATTCATCATTGTGAGGGATGAAATTCTGTAACACAGGCTATGTTTATAATTTAGAAATCCATAGTTAGGTTGCATAAATGCAATGAAGTTTTGTTAGGGAATTGTGAAGATGCACATTCAACAGCTAATGCACATCAGAAGCATGCAAGAATGCTCATTGCATGCTTCTGATGTGCATTGGTTGTTGCCAAGTCACATGAAGGATTCCTGATGAGCATTAGCCACTCCTGATGCACTTTGGGCACTTCTCATATTCATTGGGCACTCCTGTTGATCTCAAGCACTTCCTAGTCACTATCTGGATGTGCACTGGGAGTTCACTGATACAGTGGTGCCCCGGGTTACGAAATTAATTCGTTCCGGGGCGCCGTTCGTAACCCGAAAGGCTTTCGCAAGCCGAATTGCCATAGGCGCTAATGGGGAAAAGCCGCGATTCCGTGTGAAATCGCGCCGAAAAGCACCAAAAGTTTTTTCGTAACCCGAAAAAACTTTCGTAACCCGGAACAATTATTTTCTATGGGTTTTTTTCGTAACCCGGAAATTTCGTAACCCGGCGCATTCGTATCCCGGGGTACCACTGTACATATTGGTTCCTGTTGTTCATCACTCCACTGGCTAGTATTGTGCAACAGACACCCATACGTTGTAATGTCATAGCAGCCCATAGATGAATATGAACACTGCAAAAGTACTCCAGTGTTGTTTTTAACTGCCACCAAGTCAACTTGAATGAGAGTCCTCCAAGTCACCCTATCCACAATAGACCTGTTCAGGTCTTGCAGATTCAAGGTGGTGACTTTCTTGATTAGGTCAACTGTAATGGGGTCTTACTCTTTTCTTACTGCCTTCTGCCTTAACAAGCATTGTTGGAGATTTTCAGACAGGGAAAAAAACTGGGAGTAAAAGGCATAATCCCAACATAAATGTGCGATCGAGCTGTAGATTTTCAGATGATGTTGCACTCATCCAAGACTTCACCCATAAAGCACTTGGCATGCACTGGCCACAAACCATTCATGGGAAGTCTTGTGAATAGCTTCTCAACAGCACAAATGAAGCGTGATTGCGAGGGTATGGAAGTTAATCACAATTCATTTGTGCTATTGGGGAAGCAACTAGGAAGATTTACCCAGAATGCATTTCAGTGAGGGCAATCCATTTTCATTGCCAGGATTGGTTTTTCAGTGGATTTCAGTCTTCTTTTGAGATATAGAGCACAATGTTGTTTGGATCAAAATAATGCGGTGAAGTAATAAATGTTATTGTATTGTATTTTATTTGTGCAGCACGGAAGCATGATTTGTAGGCACGCACAGTTGCACCAAAACGGCACATGCACGAAATGATCAATTCCAGTGTACTAATCATTCATTCATGGCTGTGTGTAGAATGTGATCACCATATTATTTGGTATTTTTGTTACTATTATCATGTGTTTGCACTGTTGTGTGAAAATATCGAGCGCTCTAGCGCTACTTTTGCATTACCTTTCATTACCATGATTATTGATGAATTGGCCTTGGTGTGATAATCTCCATTGTCTTTTCTAATGAGTCATGAGTTCTCATGGTATAGCCAATGTATGACAGCCTCAGTTTAGTTATCTTGGCTTCTAGGGACAGTTCAGGCTTGGTTGGTTCTAGGACCCATTTGCCATGACCCTAAATAATGATCTAGATCTGTTTGGGAGAAAGCTAATACTTTGCTGGAGTTTAAAGTCACATTGGGCCTGAACAGACAGGCCAAAATAAAGCTGCTTCGGGTCACTTTGGACATATTCTGTTTAAATAAAATAAATAATAAAATTTTTATTTGTATACCGCCCTTCCAATGATCAGGGCAGTGAACAGCAGGTTAACAACATAATACAATACATATATTAAAATACAGTACATTATACAAAGCTATTAAAAGCAATACTAAAACCCCTATCAACCAGCTGCCATTGCTGTCGAAGGGGGGGAAGACTAGCTGGAGCTTGATTCAGGGAATGCTAGTCGGAACAGGAAGGTTTTTAACTCCTTCCTGAACTGGGCCAGGGAGGTGGCCGAGCGGAGCTCTATGGGCAGCGTGTTCCAGAGGGCCGGGGCGACGATGGTATATGACCTCTTCGCTGTGGAGGCTAGTCTAGCCCCTGGGACCCTCAGTAGTTGCTGCCCAGATGTTCTGAGGGTGCGGGGCGGAATCTATGAGGAGAGGCGGTCCTCTAGGTATCCTGGGCCCAAGCCATGTAGGGTTTAAATGCTGCATGCGTCCTGAAGCCACACCAAAGCCACACTCCAGTCCTAAGGACTAGAGCACAGCTTTGGTGCAGCGTCTGGTCTCTTAATGTGTGTATGTCATTTAAACAACATACCTCTAAAGTGACCTGAAGCAGCTTTATTTTGGTCTGTCTGTTCGGGCCCACTGACACCAAAATTAAGGTGTAATTTGAATTCAGTATCTCATTTGTTTTTTACATTTTCCAGTTTCATATGTCTTTTTTAAAGGCCAGCCACACATCTGAACTTCAGGAATGAAACATGAAAATTGTCGACCTTTGCAAAAGTCAAATTGAAATAAGGGCAAATTTGATAAAATGTGAGTATGTATGAAGTATCACTCCCTATTTAAAAAATAATAATATTCTGTGTTTCACATGCAAGGCTTACGAATCATGGGGTGATATTTAGGAGCAAACAGGCCATTATAGCCCTGGTGGCGCAGTGGTTAAATGCCTGTACTGCAGCCATTCACTCAAAACCACAAGGTTGTGAGTTCAAGACCAGCAAAAGGGCCCAAGCTCGACTCAGGCTTGCATCCTTCCAAGGTTGCTAAAATGAGTACCCAGACTGTTGGGGGCAAATTAGCTTACTTGCTAATTAGCTTACTTGCTGTTCACCACTATGATCTTTGGAATAGCGGTATATAAATAAAACAAATTAATTAATTAATTAAATACCAGACCCATCTATGCCAGATTTTAGGTTTCTGAAGGAGCAACACATTTGTGAGGCCATGGGAAATGGCATTCTCCATTGTGGCACCCCAGATGTGGAATGCCTTCCACCTGGATAACCAATGTTGGTCTAATTTTGACACCAAGATAAAAAATGGCTTTTCATAAAACCCTTTGGGGCCTAATGACCGTACCCAGGATGTATATGTGTATGCTTTTATATTATTCTAATATCAGCCTTTTAAAACTATGCCATTGTTTCACATGTTTTTAGAATGTTTAAATTGTTTTATTGCTTTAATTTATTGCCTTGGTGTTCTTGACTGGAACCCTCTATTACAAGGTACATTACATGACATTAAGTGCAGTGGGCCCTTGGCATCTGCTAGTTTGGTTCCAGGATCCCCCATGGATATCACAATCCATGGATGTTCAAGTCCCATTATATACAATGGTGTAGGAAAATAGAGTCCCTTATATAAAACAGCAAAATCAAGGTTTGCTTTATTTATTTATTTATTTATTTTTGTATGTGAACATTTTCAAACTGTGGTTGGTTCAATTTGTGGATGCAGAATCTGTGGATACGAAGGACTGACTGTATAGAAACCCTATCAGTGAATTGGAAAGATGTGTACTAACAGGACAGCAGCAAGTGTATCCCATCTGCAGATGCTGAAGAGCTAGATTTTGTGGAGGGGGTCACATCCATTCATTAACCATAATTGTGAATCCCCAGCCGTTCCAAGATCATAACTCCATCTTGCCATCTCGTAACAACTGAACAAGATGCCAACGCACTGTCAGTCAATAAATAATAAAATTACATTTTGATGTGACCACATGTCACCCCTCAGACTTTTTTAAAAAATGCCTTGAGGATTTTGAGGCCACCAGCACGAAAGCAGAACAAACAGCACATGCATAAGGATATTTCAAATCTTCTGCCTATCTGCTTTGTCGCTAGGTGAGAAGAACCACCCAAAGATGAAATGGATTAATGTATAAGATGGAAAGCTATGGAATGAGCTGCTTATTTTGGTCCATATATAGTGTGACCTGCATAAGCATCACTTAGCACAATAATCACTCAGGTCAGAAGGAATGTGCACTTTAAATATCTCTCTAATTCAAACAGTGACTGTATCTATAGCCCTCTAACCCTCACCTTAATTGTTTGAATCTAAAGAGGGTGGATTAACTTGCTATCTCATTATACTTATCTGAGCTTGCCTGTTGGCGTTTTTCCTCTTTTTATATATTGGTATCAGTTGGATATAAATAGTTGTTTGATCTGCTTAATAATAGCGTTACACAGCTACTTAAGAACCATAAATAATATGTTCTATTTTAATGCTGTTTTATCAATGATTTTCTGCACCCGATAGCCTTTATACCTTTTAAATGATTCCATGCCAGTAACCTTCAATCCTCTCAGGTCTGAGACTTGCCTTTTCATTTGGCAGCTGCTACACAAGAATTAGTTTTGCATTTTTTCTTAACACCTTTCCCAATCTACTGCTTTCCAGCCCATGATGACTGGAAATAGTGAATTTGCAGTCCAACAGATTGCACAAACCTCTTTTTATTTAATTTCTTGAATTTCTTGAATTTATATCTTGCCTTTCTCCCAAGGTGGGATCCTTCCTTTCATTATCTATCTTTCTCAGGGCACATGTCACACTTATATTGCAGACATATCGATCTAACCATTGCTTCTTCCTAAGGCACTCTGAGAATCATAGTTCTCTACAGCTGCATCTACACTGCAGAATTAACTCATCTTGTCACCACTTTAACTGCCATGGTTCAGTGCTATGGAATTCTGGGATCTGTTGTTTTGCAAGATATTTAGACTTCTCTGTCTGAGCACTCTGGTGTCACAAAAACTACAAATCCCAGGATTCCATGGGATGGTGCCATGACAGTTAAAGTGGTGTCATACTAAATTAATTCTACAGTGTGGCAGGAGCCTACGTTGTTTGGATGGACATCCTGACATTTATTTATTTAATGTGTGGTGCAGATTTGTTCTGACTCTTTCTTATGAGTTCAGAAAAGTTACTTCTTGAACTACAATTCCCAGAATCTCTCAGTAGCTCTGCTAGCTGGGGGATTCTGAAAGTCCAAAAATCCAACTGTTCCAAGCTCTGTGCTTTCTCCTTCATTGCCTCTTCTCCCCAGCCTTTTGACATCTCTTTTCCCTAAAAATATAAATAAGTGAAAAGGTAGCAATGTCACTGATGCAAGCTGCCTGAAGATGGATCTCTGTCTACCAGAAGATAGACACTAATATTTACTGTCACTGAGCCTCAGCTTGTGGATCCTTATATTTTGTAATATTGATGTTTTAGACTGTACGCCATTTGGCAGGTTCTTATTCTTATTTTAATTTGATTTCTACTGTGTAAAGCACTGTGCAATTTGTACAGCGCTCTATAAATAAATGCTAATAATAATAATAATAATAATAATAATAATAATAATGGCTTATGATTTTAGGGACCAAGAGATTCCTAGAGAAGACACTTGTCTAGGCATTTGTAGGTCCTCCAAGACAATGCCATGGCCAGCCTTTGGCTGATGTTGATCATAGGATTGCACTGGAGGACCTAGAGATTCCTAGAGAGGTGTTATTTTGGGTAAAACAAAGTGTGTGTGTGTGTGTGTTTTATTTGTGGTTTTTCCATTTTCACAGGGGTCCTGTACCCCTATCCCCAGTGAATTTGGAGGGTCCATTGTATACTGTACTATATAAACTATATAATATATTATACTCTGCTTTCTTCTTGCTGGCTGGCAAATACCATCTTATTTAAATAGTCCTTCAGTCTGTACATGGTTGGTGTGGAACAGAGGTGGCCAAATGTGGAAGACTAGGAGGCCACATTAGCCCCAGTGCACCTGTTATCACCAAAAAAAAAAAAAAAAGGAATACTTTGTTCCCAAATACCCTCCAGAGGACATGGGGACATTCTTATAATGTTTTGGGGCCTTCCTGGGCCATTTTAGGCCCAGGAAAGGCCTTTTGTTAACTATAGGAAGTAAGTAAATGTCACTCCCGGTTTTGGGGGAAAAAAGGCATCCCTTGGGGCTAAAGAGAACAGGAGCCCCCAAAACATGAGCCAATGTGACATATGCATTTGGACAGAGAGAGTCAAATCATAGGAGTTTATCACATGGGAGGCCAACTGCCTAAATCCCAACATTAAAAAACAGGATTTAAATCCAGGACAAATCTCTCAAAAGCAGGACCGTTTTCACACTCATGTGGGGCACTGGGCATTAACATGAAAATAAACTTTACAGAAAGTGGACAAAATCGGCCATTTTTTATTTTCCTGAGAATCCCAGAATCCCAGAAGTAAAAAGCATCCCATCTTGTCCACTTTTTGTGTGGTTTATTTTTGCGTTAATTGATTGATTGCACTCCTGAATATCTGGACTTAGATATCGATAAAATTTTTCGTATTAATTCAGTGGCTTCAAAGAATAGAAATTTGCCCAGAGACATTGTTGTTTATTTTACTAGAGAGAGAATTAAAGATAAAATAATACAAGAAAGTTATGTTAAAAAATTAATGGTTGATGACGTTGAAATAAAAATTTTTAAGGATGTGCCTGGCAACTTGCTACGTAAAAGGAGAGACTATACAACATTGACAAGAATGCTACAAGCTAAAAATGTGAGATATAAATGGGAGATGCCAGAAGGAATCTCCTTCACATGGAGACAAAGATTTTATAAGATTGACACTTTAGAAAAGGCAAATTTTTTTTATAATAGATGGTTCAAAGAAGAAGAGAAAATGAATAAGGAAGTGAAAGAGCTGCAATCTAAGAAAGAAAGTGGACAAGAAGGAAAGAATGATGATATAGAAGAGAAAGAAAAGATGAAACAGAAAGACAAAGATGAAGAGCAGAAGAACACCGAAGAAGATCAGGATCCGGAGGGTGAAGTGATGCTGTTGGGAGCTACAGGAGGAGTGGAACTGGAATGGGAAGGGGATATGGATGCCTTGAAGGGGCTGTTGGAGACTGGACTTTCAAAAAAGAAGGAAGAGGAAGGAGAAGAAAGAGAAGAAGACGGAGGAAGCTGAAAACAACTGTTGAGTGAAAGGAGATGAAAATCACATCATGGAATGTGAAGGGGATGAATACGGGATACAAGCGGAAAAAATATTTCATGTATTGGAAAAAAATGGGGGGGATATATGTAGTATACAAGAAACAAGGATTAAGAAAAAAGATGTAAAATATTTGAAAAATCCAAAATTGGGAGAAGTCTTTATCTCCGCGGGTGAAAAAAAAGGAATGGAGTAGCTTTATATGTTAAAAATAAAACAACTGCTGTAGAAAAATTAAATGATAATGAAGGAAGATATGTGGGGGTTGAAGTTATGATAGAAGGTAGGAAGACTTTGGTAATTGGTATTTATGGCCCAACAGAAAGGAAAGCCAAATTCTATAAAAAATTATGCAAAGAGATAAAAGCATTGAAATTTGAAACACTTATATTAATGGGAGATTGGAACGGAGTAATAGACCCTAAGATAGATAGAATATCAACAAAGAAAATAACAGAAAAACAGGGTAAGCTGCCAGAAACTTTTTTTGAAATGTTGGATACTTTCTCGCTATTAGATGTGTGGAGATATAGAAATGAAAAAACTAAAGATTACACTTTCTACTCAAACCCGCACAATTCGGCATCCAGGATTGATATGTTCTTAATTTCAAGAGATTTGGCACAAGATGTAAAGGAGGTAAAAATTAAAGTAAACAAAAATTCGGACCATAACCAAATTTTTCTAGAATTATTGAAAAAGGAATTTGATTATAGATGGAGATTAGATGAATCACTGTTGAAGGATAAAAAAATAGAGAAGGAAATCAGACAACAGATCAATTTTTATTTTAAGGAAAATCTGGAAAAGGATACAAACATGAAAATTATATGGGACGCAGCAAAGGCTGTGATAAGAGGACATTTGATGAAAAAAAAATCTGAAAGGAAAAAAAGGTCACAAGATGAGATAAGAGTCATTTCAGAAAAGATTCAGGAGAAAGAGAAAGAAAAACTGAGAAACCCACAGAATAAAAAAATTGATAAAGAAATAAAAATTTTAAATAACCAGTTAAATGTTAAAATGACAGACGAAATAACCAAAAAATTAAAATTTGCTAAACAAAGACAATTTGAATTTGGAAACAAAGCCGGCAAATTTTTGGCTTACAAAGTTAAAAAGATGAAAGAAGAAAGATATTGAAATTAAGAGACAGTCAAAGAATTATTACAGAACAAGCCAAGATGAGAGAAATTTTTCATAAGTATTATAGTAACTTATATGAAAAAAAGAGTAGGAAAAAAATTGAACAGGACAGATTAAGCGAATATATTATGAGAGTGGAGAAAATTGGCATGGAAACAGACATTAGAGAAACGATAAATCAAAGAATCACGAAAGAAGAGATAAGTATGGCAATTAGGAGAGGGAAAAGAGACAGAGCTCCGGGCCCAGACGGATATACATTAAATTTCTATAAAGTTTTTGAGGGTGAATTATTAGAACCATTAGAAAAAATATTTAATAACATCTTAATAGAAGGTATACCAGATTCATGGAGGGAGGCGAACATAACCTTAATACCTAAAGAAGGGAAAGAGCAGGACTGCCCGCAAAATTTTAGGCCTATTTCTTTATTAAATACGGATTACAAAATTTTTACCAATATCTTAGCAGAAAGATTAAAGATTGTTTTGAGAAAGTGGATAAAAGAGGATCAATGCGGCTTTCTACCAAATAGACACATTAAACAAAATATAAGAATCATAATTGACTTAATTGAGTACTACGAGAAAAACCCAGGGAAAGAAGTAGCACTAATATTTCTTGATGCTGAGAAAGCTTTCGACAACTTAGATTGGGATTTCATGATAAGAATAATTTAAAAATTGGATATAGGACATAATATGACGAAATGGATCGAAGAAATATATAAGGAACAAAAGGCTAGAATTATAGTAAATGGAATTAGGACTAAAGATTGTATAATAAATAGGGGAACTAGACAGGGATGCCCATTGTCACCATTATTATTTATCATGTGTTTGGAAGTGCTATGTAATAAGATTAGAGAAGATAATTCAATAAAGGGATTTAAATTTAAGGGGAAAGAAATTAGATTAAGAGCTTATGCAGATGATGTGGTTCTAATAGTTGAAGAACCCATTGAAAATATCTCAAATGTATTTAAAATAGTAACTGAATTTGGCGAAAATGCAGGACTAAAAATTAATAAAGATAAATCAGCGATGATTACCTGTAATATGACAAAAAAGAGACAGGAGATATTATATGGGAAAACAGGGATAAAAATTCAACAAAAAGTTAAATACTTAGGGATTTATATAACAAAGAAAAATAGTGATCTGTTTGATAATAATTATAAAAAGAGTTGGCAGGATATAAAAAACAATTTGGAAAAATGGAATAAATTACAATTATCATTATTAGGAAGAATTGCTCTAATAAAAATGAGTGTTTTACCAAAAATCCTATTTTTATTTCAAAATCTACCAATAATTCATCATGAGGGGATCTTCACTACATGGGATAGGGATCTAAAAAGATTTGTGTGGGCAAGAAGGAAAGCCAGAATCAATTGGACAATATTAACAGACAGCAAAGAAAGAGGAGGATTAGGGATGCCAAATTTGAAATTATATTTTTATGCATGTTGCCTGGAATGGATAACAAAATGGGTGGAATTAAAGGATGAGCAATTATTAGATTTAGAAGGATTTAATTTAAGATACGGGTGGCACGCCTACATGTGGTGGAATAAAGTTGAACTAAACAAGGAATTCAAAGAGCATATTGTAAGGAAAGCATTATATAAAGTATGGACAAAACACAAGGAAAAATATTATACAAAGTTACCAGAGTGGGCTTCTCCTCACGAAGCAATATTAAATGGAAATAGAAATGGATACCATAACTTTGAAATTAAAAGATGAAATGCGAGAAGAAGATAATTTAACTTGGTCGAGAATAAGAGAATTGTTTCAAAAGGGAAAGGTTAAATAAGGTAATAAGGAGTAATACCGTTGCTGTGTAGTATTATAGATAAAGAGTTAATTATTGTATAAACTTAGGATTTAAGCAAAATAGAATGAAAGACGATGAGATAAGGAAGTAAGGATGATAGATCTTTGAGAAATAGAGATTTTATAGCTAATAAATAAGCAGTAAGTGAAATAGAAAGTGAGGGGGTGGGGTGGGGGAGGGGAGGGTTAAGAAATATTGGAGTAAGAATTTGGAAATGTTTTGGTATTGCCCTTTTTATGTTGTAAATAATTCAATAAAGATTAAAAAAAATTTTTTTTTGCGTTACTACTCAACACCCATGATGTTGTGTGAAAACGACCCCACTTTTTTCACTTTCTTTACATGTTAATACATGACATCATGTGAAAATAATCCCGCTTTTGCAGGATTTCCCTGTTTTAAATCCCATTTCTGAAAACCCTCATATGATAAACTCCTTAGTCATATAGGAAAAAGTCTGGAAACGGTGAAATATCAGTTCCCTCCTTGGGATTTTTTTCTGAAACCCTTGAGTAAAATTAGCTGTAATATAGCCAGAAGCAAAAGGAAACTTAGGTGGTATGAAGTGGTATATAAATGAAGCTGCTATTGCTAAAGGAGGCGAGGGCTCCTAGGGTTGCCAGAATAATATCTGGAGATGGCTCCTGTACCTTTAGTTATTGCATAGAACAGGGAATTATAGCTGGTGTAGCTTGTTACCTGGTTGCATGACAAGCAACACCTGCTGAAGCATGCCCAAAGGAGGGTGACTAAAATGGTGAGGGGTCTGGAAACTGTGCCCTATGAGGAACAACTTAGGGAGCTAGGTATGTTTAGATTAGAGAAGAGATAGTTAAGAGGTGATATGATAGCCCTGTTTGAATATTTGAAGGGATGTCTTATGGAGGATGGAGCAAGTTTGTTTTCTGCTGCTCCAGACACTAGGACATGAAACAATGGATGCAAGCTACAGGAAAAGAGATTCCACCTCAACATTAGGAGGAACTTCCTGACAGTAAGGGCTGTTCGACAGTGGAATGCACTCCTTCCTTGGAGTGTAGTGGAGTCTCCTTCCTTGGAGGTCTTTAAACAAATGGCTGGATGGCCATCTGTCGGGTATGCTTTGATTGAGATTTCCTGCATGGCAGGAGGTTGGACTGGATGGCCCTTGCGGTCTCTTCCAACTCTATGATTCTATGATTATAGGAAATTCCCTCTTCTACACAACCATTAAAGGTATAGGAGCCCCCTACTTTTTTCATTCCGGCAACCCTACAAGTCCTGTACCTTTAATAGTTACATATGTCCAGAGCAAATTAAAGAAGAAATTCTTCTCTTCCGATAACTATTAAAGGCGTAGGAGTCCCATCCTCTTTTGCACCTGGCCACCTTATCTGACACTCTACGAAATGGTCAAAATAGTTAATTTGAATGTTTGGAAAGATTAGTTTTTGGTGACTAGAACAAGAAACTTTTCCATACTGTGCTTTGGAAACATAATCGCAATGGGTTCAGACATGCCAGAGGAAAAAACAAACAGCAGCAAGTGAAAACCTTCAAATTTGCAAAAGTTACCGCAGACATTCATTTCCTTTTCTTCTTCTCCTTTTCAAATAACAATAAAATATGCCACTAGGGATATAGATGAAAGAACCAAAAATCTCACTCAGACACAGCTAGATAAGCCTGAAGCCTGGAAGTGGAGTTAAAACACTGACTCATTGTTTAGCTTGTAGTGCTTACTCAACTTTTACGGCTCCCTCCTTGCCCACAACCACAGGGTGTGTGAGACACCAGGCAGTCAATCCCTCTGGTGAGAAGTTATGGCGCAGTATTTATGGCAAGAGCCATAACATCAACGCTGATGGTGCAGTATGTGGTTTTTCCGCCTGGCTTACTGAAAACTCAGAAGGAAAGAATAGACATATTTTCAGGAGTGCTTTAGTTGTATATTCCTGCATGGTAGATGGTTGGACTCAGGCTGCATCTACACTGCAGAATGAATGCAGTTTGACACAACTTTAATTGCCATGGATAAAAGCTATAGAATTCTGGGATTTGTCATTTTGCATTCTCTGTCAGAGAGCTCTGGTGCCATGACAAACCAGGATTCGATAAGATGGAGCTACAACAGTTAAAGTGGTATCAAACCACATTAATCCTGCAGTGCAGATGCAGCCTAGGTTATCCTTCCACCTCCACCTCTGCTTTAACGTGTTGTTAATTGCTGTCAAATCAGTTTCAATTACAGGTGGAAATGAGAGACTTTTGAGATCCCTGGTCATCAACTGCTGTGCTTCTGACTTATGGCGACCCAATCATGGGGTTTCCTGGCAAGATTTGTTCAGAGGAGGTTTGGCATTGCCTTCCCCTGAGGCTGAGAGCATATGCCCAAAGTCAGCCAGTGAGTTCAGTAGCAAAGCTGGGAACCTAACCCTCATCCCAGAGTCATAGTCCAATGCTTAAACCACTAGGCCATGCTGAACTTATTTGTTTTTGTTATGAAGTATTGTTCTATATTGTGTGGCCTCCTACCCATAGTTTGAAATACACAGAAATTTACCATATTACTGAGAAGTGTGTCACTCAACTGAAAACAAAGTACTGCTTGGAGGAGGATTCTGGATATTGTAGTCCATAAAGTCAGGTTTTCTAGATCTGGTTTTTGGGGACATTTACAGAAGGGTCTAACCTATGTAATCCAGTACAAGGTGTTGGTTATTACCTTTAAAGCCCTACATGGCTTGGGCCCGAGTTACTTGCGGGAACGCCTCTTCCTACACAATCCGCCCCGCACTCTGAGAGTTTCAGGAAAAAACTTTCTGGAAATACAAGCCACCAGATTGTGTATAACCTCTGAAAGATCTTTCACTGCTGTTGCCCCTAAATTGTGGAATAGCCTGCCGGAAGAGATCCGTCTACCGTCTTGGACACCTTCAAGAAGGCTGTCAAGACGGAGCTCTTCCGGTGGGCATACCCTCCTGATCCTGATTAAGACACCATGTTATCTGTCAGATTGATTCCTTGTAATTGACCACTGTAGCATGTTTTGCATTTTTACTGTTCCTGGATTGTGATTGTATTTTAAATATTGTATTTTACAGTATTGCATTTTATGATTGTATTTATGGTTTTATCAGGTTGTAAACCCGCCTCGATCCGAAAAGAGAGGCGGGGCAATTTAAATAAAACTATTATTATTATTATTATTATTATTATTAATAATAATCCCATGCTGAATAAAATGTGAGGGTCTTCAAAGTGTCACAAGACATTTTGATAGGTCTGCAGTGGAAAGTTTGGCTCTATGGACCTTTTTGTTTGGTTATTTAAATGTGCTCAGCAGAGTTATCATGCCTCCAGTTTGGGACCACATCTTCTCATGCACTCCTAGTGCAAAAGCCAGTATGCTCTTGCATAGTGATGAAATGGAAATTTGTGCAAAGGGAGTGGGGAGAGGAAAAGGGCTGCTCTGTTAAAAATGAAAACCAAAAAGGCATTTACCATCCTACCACCTCCTGATCCCACAGTCTACTGCTTGGGGTACTCTGATTATTGCTGACCAATATTTCTAAGACTGCATCCACACTGCCGCAATAATCCAGTTTGACACCACTTTCACTGCCATGGCTCAGTTCTATGCAATTCTGGAACTGTAGCTTGTTGTGGCCCAACAAACTACAATTCCTAGATTTCCATAGAATTGAGCCATGACAGTGAAAGTGGTGTCAAACCAGATTATTGCTGCTGCGTGGATGCACCCCAAGGCAGGAGTGGAAAAAAGGTGACCACACTTTTTAGCATCTGAAGCTCCCTACCCATCCCTCCAAGCCCCCCTTTCAAAAAAGTTTTTTTAAAAAAACAGTTCTTGCCCTCAAACTATGCAGAAAGCCCCCCAAACTTGTGAAAACACACAAAATCATCCCAATAAGAACCCCAGAATGCCATGCTAGCTCCACATGCTTCTGTTTAGTCCCTCTCAACATGGTGACTGGAAGTGATTTCTCCAATGCTGGGATTTAAGGGAGCTAGCAGCAATCCTGTGAGAAAAGTCAGGTGGAGAATTAGAGAAATGGGTTCAAGGTGACTTGCAGATCAAAGCTTTGTTTTTCCAAATCCCAATCCAAATAACTAGCTCTTACACAGCATTGGCTCAAACAGGTTTTACCACCTACATTGAGAAGGACAAATGCTTGCAGCATTGTTTTGTGACAGTAATAAAAGAGTACAGTGGGCCCGCCACATTCACTGGAGTTAGGGGCACAGGACCCCGTGAAAGTGGAAAAATCACAAATGAAAAGCCATTATTTAATCTCTATATTTTAAATTTATTTTTATTTATTGTACATATGTCCCATCTTTCTCCTGAAATGGTGGGAAGTGACCACAGAGTTGCACTGGAGGACATACAGATTCCTAGAGAGAACATATTAATCAAATCTGCAAGAGTCAGAGGAGTTTATCACATGGGGACAATTGGAAGTGTAAAAGGGGTTTATCCCATGAAAATCATGCATTCACAATTAAGATTTTCACATGATGTCATGAATAAAGTACCATCATCCCCGAAATATCCCACGAAAACCACACAATTGCGATAAAGTTTTTCACATGACAATGCAATCAAAAGTGATTAAAACGCCATTAACCCAGGAATAACCAGGCAATAAACAGCAACAAATCATTCACTGGGAAATTCCTGGGATAATGACCACTGTGTGTGAAAATTTTAATTGTGATTTAATAGTAATTGCACAATTTTCATGGGATAAACCCTATTTAAACTTCCAATTTTCTTCTATATGATAAATCCCAAAGCTGCAAATGTGGAGGGCCAACTGTATTGTTCATATGTGGATTTTGGATTCCTGCCCTTCCCCAAGGATAAATTTAATTATAAAGTTGCTGTAAACTTGATAATTTCAAATATATCACACAATGTGTCTGATATATTCTGGCAAAGTTTTGTCGTATTTATATATTTCATTTGTTTATTCTTGCCACAAGTTCTTTTGAGCACAATTCTGAAGAGGCAGCTTATTAATAAAATAACCATTGACACCCCCCCCAACTGTCCATTTGAGAGGTATAGTCCAGACTAATCCTCTGTTGTACCACTTTTTAAGCAGCTTTGAAAATGTCCCAGAGTCTCTCTCCTCCTCCTACTTTCCCCCCTTTTCTTCAGTTTTACTGCAATTGCTGCAAACTGAGTCCAATGTGCAAAAGTGATTTGCACTCCATTAACTCCGCATGAAGGGGAAGAGAGAAGAGAGTGTTACCTTTCTCTTCTCAGCAGGACCAGGCAAAAGCAAACTGATGCAACATCTCTAAGCCTGTGTGATCTTCTACATTAACAACTTACACCATATTGGCCACACTGATATTGCTTGGCCATATGTGTCTTGGTTTTCATTTGTGAACCCTTTGGAGGTTATGCCATGATGAATGAGAAACTACAGGCTGGTTAAAATCAAGGTTGGTAGATTTCTTGCTGAATCAAGGTAGAAAATTTATATCTCCTGATATAAAATAAATCCCAGAGCTGTAAACTGAGGTGCATAGGGAACTTGTCATTTACTAAATACAGCACAGATTAGCTCATCTTTTGGTGTGTAGGTTGGCCAAGATTGGTGCCACCATTTAACTCTTCACGCCAGTGGCGAAATAATTCAAGTGCTGCAATTTTCAACCCCCATGTTTTTTAATGAGTCTTTAGAGCCTCAAAATAACACACTCGTAAAGGCAATCAAAGTAAAATCCACATTGACGGGAAAACAATGCTCTGTTTTAAACAGGAGAGAACTGTTGAGGATGCAAAAGGAAAAAAAAAACTAAACCAAATGTGCCCTGGTTTTTCTTGGCATTTCACAAAACACAGGCAATAAAATTTCCTCATAACAAAATACAGGATTATACAGGAAGTCAGGCTGACCTGATGAAAAAGAAAGGTGGAGGGAAGCAATCTAGTGTGTCACCTTTCAGACTAGCTAGCTTTCATAGATTTCAAACCACTTCCTCAGACAATCTACTTTTTCAGATAAAATCAATGTTCAAAAGACAATTAGTTCAATGTCTCTGAAGAAATGGGCTGAAATCCATGAAAGCTCATGCTAAATAAATCAAGCTTCTCCATTTCCAGCGCTTCTACCATTATTGTTGGAGTTGGCAGTAGTAAGTCAAAGACCTATGCAACACAGCTGGATCCCTTCCAGTCTGCCAAATCCCATTGTGCGTGTATGTGCCTTCAAATTAAATGGCAACCCCATCATTCTCATAAGGGTTTTTTTTAGGCAAGAATTACTCAGAGGTGGTTTTGTTGGTTCCTTCCCCTGAAATATATCTAACAGCATCTGGTATTTGTTGGCAGTCTCCCATCCAAATACTAACCAAAGCTGATCCTGCTTAGCTTCCAAGATCAAACAAGATCTGGTGTCTTTAGGTATTTAGGCTGCCTGTAATTTGTACCAGCTTCCTCCTCTCACTACTCATTGCCCCCCTTACACATATTATATAAGAGCATATCATGTCCCCTTTTACCTGACTGGATCCATCTGACAAAAACAGTAAGGTGGCAAACCCATGTGAGTTGCTGCAAAACAGAATTATGGCAGTGGCATTCACAATCCATCTTGATCACATTCCATTTCCTTTTTGTACACCCCCCTGCTTTTTTTAAGAAAAAACACAAGGAAACATTTTTTATTCAGCAGCCCCTAATATTTTGCAGAGACCCATTAGCCCAGGTGGAGGAAAATTGTATAGACTTTCTCTAAGCAAGGTAGCACCACAGGGACTGTTCCTCTGGCAGAGTTCAAGCTAGTCACAGTGCTATCCTCTTTATTTTGGCTTCCCTGTGTTGAGAAGGTGGTTTCAAGAGATATTTTGAGAGAAACCAGCCCTTGGATTAACACCCATTTGGTTCACAGTTGATTTTATCCTCCTTCCGGAAACCCTCCAGACTCACTGCAAATTTTAACTTCCAGGAGATGTTTGCAGCCAATGAGTTCAAATTAATTCCTCTTTCCACACCGTCCATTTACTGAAGGAGATTTGTTGCCCTGCTATAAATATTTGTCCTCAGTGCTTCAGAAATTCCAAGAGGCAGCTCCTCAGCTTCAGGATGAAATTAATGCCACTCTTTCTTTCCATGCTGTATAATACAACACAGCTATCTGGGTTGATTCTTCCAGCTGAACCCATTTTTAGGCAATCCTAAGCTGCAGTTTTTCTTCCTTGGGTAGAGAGAGGCCAGTCGACCTCCCCAGAGGTGGCTAAGACTCTAATTCTGGATCTGTGTAAGAAAAGTTTCTAAATTCCTCTTGGTTGATCATAGACAGAATTCCTTCTTCAACAGGAGTTAAGATGGGCTCTTCCTTTAAAAACTCTGGGTCAAAGTTGCTCACGTCTTCTTTGGATTTCTGCCAAATGGAAAATGGAACATGTTAGTGTCTATAATTATTTGCTTTGTTTTCCAAATAATGCCCAGAAGAAAAGTCACACTGGTGTCATGGTGATCATCAAAAAGCATTTTTCTGAATTTTTCAGAAACTGAGTTAGAAAAGGCATCTAATATGATATTTTTGTTATGTAATTGCCCTTCTTCACTCACTGAATTTTATGCAGGGTCTAGACATTGTCATCTTCCATTCAGTGGTGTACTGGAGATGGGGTTTGCAGGGTTGATGCCCCATGAAAGTTTGATAAACAGTGACTACGATATCATTTCCCACTCCCACCCACTTGGACTCTCTTGTTCTCTCTAGGTGTAGCTGTAATTTCCACAGTAGCTATGGGTAAATGGGTTTTCCCATCAACAATTATGAGCTGTATACAGTGGCCCACCCTTATCCATCCACCCTTACGGCAGTAGCACCTTCTCTGTGGAATGCCTTACCTGAAGGGATCCGCCTTAGTGGAACAGTAGAAGCCTTTAAAAAGGCATTAAAAACCCACCTCTTCCTACAAGTCTACCCTCCCAATTCCTTCTAAGATTATCTTTCCCCTATTGACTTTGACGTATTGATATTCATGATTTTAACATTATTACTGTATGTTTTTAGCTATGCCTTTGGATTTAATTTGTTTTAATGTGTATTTTTAATATGTGAATTGTGGTATTGTTTTTACTGACTGTCTTTACTGACACTTGTACACCGCTTTGATCCTGGGAAAAGCGGTTAATAAATAAACAATTTATTATTATTATTTATTATGGTTCTGCTTTCCATGATTTTAGTTAGCCACAGTCAGACATGATCTGAAAATATAATGTCGTCCCTCCTTATCTGTGGTTTTACTCTCTGAGGTTTCAGTTATCTGTAGACAGTGGAAACAATCTTGGGGTCTTGGAACAGATAAGGAGGGGACTACTATCCAAAGTATTAAGAGGTCGCTTGGCCTTGAAAGGGCATGTTTTACTAAAGAGCTGCTCTTGAAAGAGCTGAAACTGCTAAAAATTACTGTACACACACACACACAGAGGTCTTAACATCTCCCCACAATTTTGTACCATCTTTGAGGGAGATGGCATAGGATCTGTCATGATAAGAGTCTGTACTTCAAAATTTGCCTCTAAATCGCTGCTAGAGTTTTCCCACCTTTCCCCTCAATTCTGTTCTAAGTTTTATTCTGATATTTAATGGAATTATCCAAGGCGCTGAACCCTTTAGGGGAGTAAGATTCTACACCTTGGATAGTTCTCTTAAAATTCAGATCAAAACCCGGAGTGGATTCACCTCCCCACTAATATTGGAGTCACTATCTTTTATTGGTAATATCTGAAGAAACTAGTCAAATGGGAGCAGAGAGTTCTGCAAGGCACTGTAAAACCCAGATTCCCCTCATTTTTTGATATAAATGCACCAGTTGCCCTCTCATCCTTTACTGTTCCAAGGACATCGGAGAGTGGTGGAGTCTCCCTACTTGGAGGTCTTTAAACAGAGGCTGGAGGGCCATCTGTCAGGTATGCTTTGATTGAGAGTTCCTGCATGGCAGGGGGTTGGACTGGATGGCCCTTGTGGTCTCTTCCAACTCTATGATTCTATGCCAGATACAACCTAAGCCAGCATACAGAGATGTCTGCTACATTCCTCAATACTTACAATTCGAGGCCGGAAAGGTGGCTCGATCAGGCGTTGGTTCAGCAGGTCCCAATCCAATTCTTTAAAATATGGGTGCAGGAGGATAGTTTTCTCCCCACCAAGGGGACTACTGCCTAGGCGCATTTTGGGGTTCTTGGTCATGAACTGGGGGAAAAAAGGAAAGGTGGTTGGAATTAGCCAAAGAAGGGAATGGTTAGGGTGGCCACTACGTACATTAGAAATCTGCAACCAAAGCCATTTGCCACTTTGCTTCATGGTAGGACCGATCATGTGCACATCAAAGCACACAAAGTTACTTCCAATCCAAATATATTCTTGGTTTCTACAACCCTGCTCACACACAAAGAAAGGAATGCATGTCTGCCTATAAATATAGTTCTAGCAATAATGCCTCTTTTATAAAGGTTTCTGCCAGCCAGTCAGGCTGCAACTATCCCTCCACCAGGGAATCCAATTACCACAGACAGAAATTTTGGTTCATGTAGTGCGTGGGTCTTGTAGCAAATGAAAAAGAAAGACACCCTAGAGGCAGACTTCCCTAGCCCCAAATCCTCCTGATTTGCTGGACAACAGCTGCTATCAGCCCAGACAACACTGCTAAATTACCATGCTGTTTGAGGATTATGGTAACTAGAGTCTAACACATCTGGAGGGTGTGGTGAGACTATGGTAATAAATGTAGAGAACAAAAAAGCCTGGTGAGATCAAAGAAAGTTCCCAAAGAAAGAAGCAGCTGCATTACAAAAAATTTAACTGTAACTCCATCTTTCCTCAAAGATGGGGCACACCGTATTTGCTCCAGTTTTGTGGGGTGGGGAAAATGCAATGCATTTCCACACACATTTCATAATTGTATTGCAGTAAAACTGTGCTTAAATATTTGTGCATCCCACCTTGATTCATGTTGGCTAGAGCATTCTGGAATAAGGACAACGTGGCTGGCCTTGAGAAAGGCATCAGGATGGTCCCCCAGGAGTCCTGTTTTGTATGGGATGTCCCCAATTTGGGGGCCTGAGTCCAATCATATATTGGGGCTATTGTCTGAGTGTGGTATATTCTGTCATATTTTTGTTTGGCCATTGTAACATGTAGTATGTTTAATGTTTGAGGTATGCAAAAGACTTATTTATAGATGTTATAGGTTTATTGGGAAATGCTGAGTGATGGGAGTGCAGTCCTTGATTTTGCTATTTTGTATAAAGAACACAATTTTACTTGTTGTTGTGTGCCTTCAAGTTGTTTCCGATTTATGGCAATCCTAAAGTGAACCTATCATGGGGTTTCCTTGGCAAGTTTCTTCAGAAGGGATTTGCCATTGCAATCCTCTGAGGCTGAGAGAGAGTGACTTGTCCAAGGTCACTCAGTGGGTTTCATGGCTGAGCTGAATTTCAAACCCTGGCCTCCAGAGTCATAGTTAACACTCAAACCATTACATTACGCTGGCTCTCTCATTTGACTATGCCATTGTATTTAACAGGAGTTAAGCATCCATGGATTTTGGTATCTACAGGGGGTCCTAGAACCAAACCCCAGCAGATACCAAGGACCCACTGTAATACCTAAACCCCCTGTTACATATGGAAAACAGATTTATGCTCAGAAGAAATGGCTGACTCATTTCCAAAGATGCTGTTTTTACTCTTTAATATAGGAATTCCTTAAACTGACTAAATTAGTTAAAAAGATTTGATTCCAAGCTCAGAGTTTGCCTTCAAGCATCTGTCTGGACAGACAAAAGAAGCCTTACTGAATTCAGTAGAATTGTCTATAGCATAAAATATTTTTTAAGATTAAGAGGGGAGGGAAGGCTATTAAAGGCAGATATGATAAGCATGTTAGAAAACAATGTGGAAAATCTGTAGCGCTGTGTTCAAGACCTTGGCAGCTGTGGCTACATTAGCAGCCAGACTGGATTTTAATAATACTTTTACTTATATTAATCCATTTCATTGGATTATTTTAAACTATTTTTGCACCTCACTTCTCTGGAATGGGTGTAACAGACATAACATTTCAAATATTTATTTGAAAATATTTTTTTAAATTGCTGCAGAATAAAATGCACACCTTTTTAGAGAAATGGCCCTGTAAAATAACTGTCACTTATTCTGTGAAAGGTATTTTAACTATCACCTATTCTGTGAAAATGAGCCAGTGTGGCATAGTGGTTTGAGTATTGGACTACAACTCTGGGGACCAGGGTTCGATTCCCAACTCGTCCATGAAACCCACTGGGTGACCTTGGGCAAGTCACAATCTCTCAGCCTCTGGGGGAAGCAATGGCAACCCTCCTCTGCCAAATCTTGCCAAGAAAACAGCATTACTGGTTTGCCTTAGGGTCGCCATAAGTTGGAAATGACTTGAAGGCACACAACAGCAAATTTTGTGAAATGTTTCTCTTTTCTAAATTTTGAACTAATATTGTGAGCAGGAGTCAACCCTGGTCAGAAGTTTGATCTATTTATCTGGAGTAATGCTCTTTTAGTTCTTCTTTACCCAGTAGACTGACTTTCCTATTGTTTGGAAATACTATTTGTCTTGGAAAAGCCAACCACAGCTTCTTAATTAAAAACAGTGGAGGAGGAATATGGGTAGAATTCCCTTCAAGAACACAAAAGAGTTTGCCTTTCTTTCCAAACTATTCCCCTTGCATCTACAGGTCACTGCTGTTTTCCTGATGAAGCTGCTTTCTCAAAAATGCTTCAGAAAAAGGACTGACTTGCCAAGACCTTCCACCCAAAGGGGGATTTGGGGAAAGTAATGTGGCTCCAAAAGGGAAATGGCAAAACTACCCCAGAGGAAACAGACTCCTTCTCATGGGGATTTCTAAGGAGAAGAAGCCTGAGAACTGCAGACACAGCCTTTCCTGTTTTGTTTTCTTGATACCAGAGAGAGACTACGTATGGAGACACTAAATGTCATAAAAACAGTAGCTGCCTGCAGTGATTTGAAATTGGCCTGGCTGAATTTCAGATCTTGTTATTTGTCTGCTTCACATTCAATCTAGATAAAACTAAAGCCAGGGCTGCCACTGAGAAAAGTGGCTTAGGTCCAAAACACACAGTTCAAGACTGCTTTAACAGCCCTGGCTCAATGCTAGGGGATTCTGGGAACTGTAGTTTTGTGAGATATTTAGCCTTCTCTGTCAGAGAGCTCTGTTCCCACAATAAACTACAATTCCCAGGGCACTTAAAGTGGTCTCAAACAGGATTGTTTCTGCCTTGTGTTTTGAACCTTAGTTAAACTAAACCCTCATTTACACTACAAAAATAATGCAGTTTGATACTGCTTCAACTGCCATGGTTCCATCCTATGGAATCCTGGGACCCTAAGGTGACCCTATCATGGGGTTTTTTGGCAAGTTTCTCCAGAGGGGGTTTGCCATTCCCATCCTCTGAGGCTGGGAGAATGTGACTTTCCCAAGATCACCCAGTCGGTTCCATGGGATTTGTACCCTGGTCCCCAGAGTCATAGTCCGATACTCAAACTACTACATCATTCAGCTGCTACACTCCCTGCACTGAAAACCACTGGCTCCTGGTCATGATGTCTCTACATTATGTATGTATGTATGGACGTGTGTGTGTGTGTGTGTGTGTGTGTGTGTGTGTGTGTGTAAGTGCCTTCAAGTCACCTGTCAACTCATGGCAACCCCATGAATTACATAGGGTTTTTTTAGACAAAGAATACTTAGAGGTGGTTTTGCCAGTTCCTTCTTCTGAAATATAGCCTACAGCATCTGGTAGTCATTTGTGGTCTCCCATCCAAGGTCCAACCAGGGTTGAGCCTGCTTACCTTCCAGAATCAGACAGGATCTGATGTTTATCTTCCAAAATCAGACAGGATCTGATATTTCCTTTCATCTATCTGTAAACTTTCATCATTTGATTTAACTGAATGTCATCAGATGAAACAGTGTTATGAGAGAGGGAGAAAATGTCTCCCTTTCCATTTTCTCCACACCAAACATAATTTCATACACAGCTGTCATTATAAGAAAGAGGAGAGTAGCTAGTCACTAGGGATCCTTTTCAACTTCTCCAGTTATTCGCTTCTCTATTTCTTTAGTAACAGGCATGAAACCATAAGAGCTGGCTGAACATGAGCCAACAGTGTGATACTACAGCAAAGAAGGCGAATGCTTAGTTTTCAAGTCTAGGGAAGTGATATACTCGCTATATTTTGCACTGGTCAGGCCTCATCTGGAGTACCATATTCAGTTCTGGGCGGCTTATTTTAAGGATATAGACAAGTTGAAGCAGGTTGATAAGAGATACGGAGAACAAAACATATGAGGAAAGGTTGAAGGAGCTGGGCATATTCATCTTGGAAGTCTGAGAGGTGGCATTATTGGACTCTGTAAATACCTAAAGGGCTGCCACAGAATGGAAAGGGCAAACATTTTCTCTGCTGCCCCAGAGGGCAAGAACAGGTCTAATAGTTTGAAGTTATGGTATGGTGGATTGACTGAACCTTAGAAGGAACTTCTTGACATTAAGAGCACTACAGCAACTGAACCAAATGCTTAGAAATGTAATGGGGTCTCTTTCTTTGAGCAGTTTTTAAAAAGAAACTGGACAGCTACCTGCTGGGGATGCTCTCCCTGGAAAGCCTGCACTGAGCAGATGGTTGGATTCAGTGGCCCATGAGACCGTTTCCAGTACTGTGATTCTATGATTCTTTGGTAGAAACAAGAAGTCAATGTGTCAAACCTGGGAGTATACTTACAGCTTTCAGGATTGCCACTGCATCTTCCTGGAGCCAAGTAGGGTAGACAATTTCATCATTAAGGATGGCCTCAAAGAGGTCATCTTCATTTTCGGCTTCAAAAGGAGCATGACCACAAAGCATTTCATAGAGTAGGACTCCCATTGCCCACCAGTCAACGTCAGGACCATATAGCATCTCCTGTAAAATCTGCAATGAAATGAAGGGACCAAATCAATAACATCGCCCAGCTACTCAGAATTTCTGTCTGGTCTTCACTGCAACATCAAGTGATGATTTGCCTGTGTCAAATAAAAAATAAAAAAAATAAACACCACACACAGATAAGAGTTTCCTGTCAACTCATGAACAGGACTCTCCAGTCCACACAAATATTCTAAAATTAAAGTCTGCATCAGACTTGCAGGTTTTGTTGACCCTTTGTTGCAGATTTTCAGGGTCACCATTTGTTGACATTTACAGCATCAAATGCTCAGTAGTCCTTTATGTGACTGGAACATTGCATATCATAAACAAGAAGTCCACCAATAACTTAGAGATGGATTCAGGGACTGAGGAATCAATGATGTCAACAGAGAAAACATCAAACCTAAGCACAATTGGGAAGTCAAAGACCAAAGAGCCCATAAATACTGGAAATAGTGGAACCAACAAAACAGAGTCACTTCTTACAAAGATCCATAGGCACAGGCTGGCATTGATGGACCATGAAACGTGCTCCAGCACTAAGACAGCTTGCCCTTTTTCAACAGCTCCACAGTTCCTGGAGCCAACACCAGCAGCAGGCCTGATCATAAGCTCTTGGAGAGATGGAGAACTGCAGACCAAAGCTGGCCATTTAAGACATGAGTGTGGAAAGTATGGCCTAAAAGCTGCATGTAGCCTCATCTTTTGGAGGAATGCACTTGAGTCCTCCCAAATTTTTAAAAGTGTAGAAAATAATTCCCTGAATAGTCTGAACTGTTGCAAAAATGGCTTTTAAACACAATGATTTGCCTCAATTTATCTCCGCTGATCCTACCAAAATTTCAAAATACAACACACACACACATCGACAATTTTCAGCCAAAAATGAAACTAAAAGTGACATCCTTTCTGGGTTTCCAGAAATGCATATCCATGATCTACTGGATGTGTGTACCAGGGCAAAAACTGGTCATTCGTTTGCTCATCCCTGCTTTAAGAAGAGTAGGTGTGGTTCAAAAAGAACACAAGGTCTCCACTGAACTTTAGATCTTGTTGGAGCAAGTTACTCGCTTGAAGCTCTCCCACATGCTGCAGTGTCCAGACTCCTGATGTCTTAGGCCTCTGCTGTCACCCAGGGTATAACATCACTGCTTTAACATCATGGATGCAACTTTCATTCTCACTCATTTTCCAGCGCAGACAATTCACATGTCATCAGATGTTGGGAAAGCAAGAACTGAATATGCACATGCAAACCATGTCAAAGAAATGAAAAAACAAATTAAATGTGTGAACTACACAGTCAAAGAGGAGGCAAAAAGGAGATTCTGAAATGTGAAATGATAATGCCCAAGGCTTCATCCAGAAATACCCATGTACAAAAAGTATGCAGAAGGATGTTGTAGTACCTTTGAGACTAACTGAAAGAAAGAAGCCAGTAGCATGAGCTTTTCTAGGCTTGAGTCTACTTCCTCGGATGCATGAAGGCTCAAGTCTATGAAAACTCACACTACCAGCTTCTTTCTTTCAGTTAGTCTCGAAGGTGCTCAAGATCCCTTTGAATACTGTTTTTCCTGACTAACATGGCAATGACTTTGAATTCCATGTACAAGGTGGAGTGCATACATTTAAGACAAAGACCCAGAGACTCGGGTTAAGAACCAATCAGCTTTCTGCCATGTAGTCACTGAGTATGCATGATGAATTTTCACTTGGAAAGCAATACTCCATTACTTTTGTGTTCTGGCCATGTGCATGCAGCAGACTCCTGTATGGCACTTCATGCTCAAAACAAGTGACCCATGAACATACAACTTCTCTATTGTGAACAGAAAAGGATCAAGCAGGGGTAAGGAAAGTTACTTTATTGAATTGCAACTTCCAAGACAGCATTGCTCTGTGTGTGGGTGGGTATGGTCATAACAAGCAGTGCTTGGGAAATTTACTTTTTTGCATCAATACAACCCAAATTCCTCATCCAATGGCCATGCTGGGCTGGGAGACTCTCAGAGTTCTGGTTCTCAAAATGTAACTTTTCCATGCTCTGTTCCCAATTTTGTAACAACTGTGTGAACTCTATGCAAACATATAGCCTAATGCTATGTCATACAAAATTAAATATAGTGTTAATGATGCAACCCAAATTATGCAAATGTTTGCTGATTTATTCTGCCCTCAGGAGTAAGGGGATTCCACAACCCGCCTTGCCATTCTGTTTCACAAAATACATCAACAGGAAATCCAGGAAACATATTAAGGGGTGGCCATGTTGGCCATGCACCAAGTACATCAAAATGTAAAAGCCAGAAAGGATTTATTATTATATTACATTATATTTATTAGCCAACCAAAATGCAAAAAATGCTTGCATGATGTATTTTCTGTTGGTCAATAAAGGTACCTCTCTTATGTGGATTTGGTTGTATTTGGTTGTAGTTTACTGATAGAAAATGTGAGGTTCTGAAAAGTAACTGTGAGAAAGATGGTGAAATCATTCCTGTACCTCTGGGGCAATATAGTCAGGTGTTCCACAGAAGGTTGCTGTGGTGGTTCCATCGTGGATGCCTTCTTTACACATTCCAAAGTCTGCCAGCTTGCAATGTCCCTCATGATCTAGCAGTACATTGTCCAGCTTCAGATCCCTGCAAAGTGATAGATATTTATTAGCTTGTAGGTAACACACCAAGAGGTTATTTAGAAGTCGTTAGCAGCCCCCCTCCCCCCACTAACACCTTAATTGGGTGCATTCAGGATGCAAGTGAACTACAGATAGGGTTGCCATTTCACGGTGGTGGGCGGGACTTTCCCGCCCCCTGGGGGCGTGCCCGGTCCCATCCCGACCCCAACCCCGCCCCCGGGTGGCTGCCCAACTCTGAACTCCCAGGCAGTGTTGCCAATTTCGCGACTTTCACACGAAAACGGGGACTTTTCAGAGCTTTTCGTGTGATTTCCGCGCCTGGCTCAAATTCAGTGCCTTTTCCGTGCCTTTGGCCAGTTTCAGCTGCAGCCTGCTGCAGAGCAACCAAAACCCTTTGGAGTGTAACAGTTTTCAGCCAAGAGGGCTGGAGAAAAATCTCTCTCTCTCTCTCTCTCTCTCATGGCTCCCTCTGAGAGCCAGGACGGAGCAAGCCCGTTTGGAGGAATAGTTCAGCCAATCAGAGAGAGGACACCCCCCCTCAGGCATTCTCAGGCTCCAGGGGCAAAAGTGCTGGAGAGAGGCAGGGAGTGAGGGATCTTGTCTGGCTTAATCCCAATTGCCTTGGATTTCCAAGTAAGACATAAGTTTTCAGGCACACAAAGGCAATACTTGATCATGGTCTCATGGCTTGATGTTGTGGACTTCTGTGTGTGCTTGAGAGTGACATTTGAATTTCTGAATTCCTGAGCTTGGGCTGAGTGCCCCAAGCCTACCTCTCAGGGTTGTTGTTGTACTGTGAGGACCATTTGGGTTGTGTGATGTGAATGCGATGTTCCTGAGTGTGTGTGTGTGTTAGTGATTAAATCTGCCTCTGAGCATGGGCAGAGCACCTGGTCAGTTGGCACCCCTGCTGCCCTGTCTTCCAAGAATTTGGTTTGTGGCTCTCTTTTCGTTCCCTTTTCCATTGCCATCCATACTGCAGAAATAATCCAGTTTGGCACTG
Organism: Sceloporus tristichus; assembly: GCA_016801065.1. Lineage (NCBI taxonomy): Eukaryota > Metazoa > Chordata > Lepidosauria > Squamata > Phrynosomatidae > Sceloporus > Sceloporus tristichus. The sequence goes on along the minus strand of JACSCI010000138.1, from coordinate 1,773 downwards.
CTTCTAACTGCAAGGCTCCCTGCGATGATAGGATTCTGGGCACAACAAACCACCAAGCCCAGAATTTCATGCATGGAGCCCTGGCTGCCAGTAAAAGCAGAGTCTCAACATGTCACAACAAACTACAATTCCCAGGATTCCCTGGTTTGACAAGGGAATTGCCTCCATGCTTCCAGATCACAGCCCCAGAGAATGAGTCTACAGGATATCAGTGTTGCCAATTTAAGTCCAGTTCTTCAGCTGCATTTGGATTTAATAATGATAATAATGGTGATGATGATGATAGTGAGATAGATCTTGTAGCACTTTTGAGTCTCACTGAAAGAAAAGTTGGCAGCATGAGCTTTCCTAGACTTAAGCATATTTCCTCAGATGCATGGGAACTGTAGTTCATTTTGGCACCAGAGCTCTTTCTCACAAAACTACACTTCCCAGGGTTCCCTAGCACTGAGCCAGGGCAGTTAAAGCGGTCTCAAACTGGATTATTTCTGCAGTATGGATTGGACCTTGAGCATTTTTAATAACGAAGGTCCAAAACACTGCAGAAATAATCCAGTTTGTGACCGCTTTAACTCTCCTGGCTCAGTGCTAGGGAATCCAGGGAATTGTAGTTTGTTGTGGCTTCAGAGCTCTTTCTGACAGAGAAGGCTCAATGTCTCACAAAACTACACTTCCCAGGGTTCCCTAGCACTGAGCCAGGGCAGTTAAAGCAGTCTCAAACTGGATTATTTCTGCAGTGTGTCTTGGACCCAACTCAGGCTGCATCTTCACTCCAGACTCCAGAGACAATTCCCAGGATTCCCTAGTACTGAGCCAGGGCAACTAAAAGGGTTTCAAACTGGATTTATTTCTGCAGTGTGGTTGCATCTGAACACATTTCTATTTGGCACAAAGCTTCCTGGACCCCCTTCATGTCAAAATAAATATCTTAAAAGGACTGAAAGTTTCTTTGTTTGGTTCAATGGTGATTTTGAGAGTTGAAATAAGTTACAATTATTTTTATTCAATTATATTTACGTTTATTTGCAAAACATCTGCCATTTTAACATTATGGGAATTTTCTGGGAATTGTGACTGAATATTCCGTGGGATCTGGGGGGATTCAGCGGGTTTTGGACAGACATTTCCGGGAATTATCTTCCAGGCTTGTTGGCAACACTGCTCCCAGGGCTGCTGCCTGCCTTCTATAGAGTGCTGCCTATGAAACATGCCTGGAGCAGCAGCAGGAGGACTGAACCCAGCAGGGGCGGGGTCTGCTGCCCTGCCCTGCCTCTATTGGCCAGCCCTCTGCTTCCTTATTTGAGCATGCTCCAAATTTCCAAGCGGAGAGGGCTTTGCAGGCAAGTTGCTTTTTGTTCTTCCCCTCTTTCTCTTTCTCTTTCCCTTTCCCCTCCTTCTCTTCTTCTTGTTATTCCGTTTTTTCTCTCCTCCTCCTCTTCCTCCTCTCCTTTTTCTTCCTTTCTCCCCCCTTCTCATCTTCTTTTTCTCTTTCTTCCTCTCTCTAAGCCCCCCTCCTCTTCTTCTCAGGGGTCCAGGGCTTCTCAAGGCTTTGCCCCCATTAGAATAGAAAAAAAGGCTTTGGATCTGTCCCATAAATCCCTCCTAAGTTGAGACATACCTGGGAAAAAGAGGGGGTGAGGGGTTTGGGGGGGTTGGAGGGGGCAAGAAAAAGGAGGAAGGGGGGAATTGCTAAGAAGGCTTGGGAGTGAGAAATGTAGTTTTCAATGGCACAAAGGACTGCCTGTGATCTTGCAAATGCTATGCCTGCTTGGA